>JBBHKE010001707.1:79726-116172 GCA_037447655.1 Zygnema cylindricum
CTACTATTTGATATAAGTGTGAATTGCTCGCTTTGTTGCCTCACATTTAAGTTTTGTTAAGCCATCATCGAACTCCGGCATTTGGGAATTCTCAATTTGATCCTAAGAATTGATCTTCATGAAGAAATTAAATGCAGTCAATGGAGTAAACGGAGTACTAAAAGGTTCACAACTTCAGATGTTAACAATGCGAACTAAAATCAAGTTAATATGTCGAGGGCTTTGAATCGACATATTATACATCTAAGAATTTGAATAGTTCTAAAATAAAATTGCAAAAAGTGATAGCTGAAATGAGATGCCTACTTGTACGAACTCGTCGGTATCCGTAAACAACATCCAGGTGTCCTTGTTTCGACGACCCTGTAAAATATGAAAAAACAAATTTCCATTTAGATGGTATACAAAACACAATAAAAGCACATTCGTCAGAAAAAGTGAAAGAATGTAGCAAGCTTAAACCAAAAGATTTCACAATCGCAAGAAACAGACGAAACTTTACTAAAACATAGTCTAATCGTATCACGCATAATTGTCTGGCTTGGATTTTCCAATCAATTTTGCAAGTTTGTGAAATATACAATATTTCATTTATTTTAATCATAGTTTTCTGTCCCAAAAGTCGTTTTGAGAATTTGATCATATGCAGCCGGGAAACTGCCAAATAAAAAGTGAAGATGATTGTTAACAATGGTTATTCCAATAAAATAACTCACTCAAGGAGAACATCATAATGATTTCAATGTTAAAAATTACATCTTCGTCAGCAGTATCGACAAATTCAAAATTGTCCACATTGTCAAAATTAATAAATTTCGACGTTTATCAGCATTATATCAATGTCACCAAACGTTGAACTTATAAAATTCATAAAAAGTATACACATAATTAAAAAAGCACAGGCATTCTTGGTACCCAGAAGAAATAATCCAATATGCTGACGGTCAACAAAAGGTAAACTTACTCGTACGGAGTCACCGATCTGTTAAAAAACCAACCCTTCCGATAAAACACTTCCGACCAGATGGGAAATGGGAAAAAGAGGACGAGACCACGGTGAATGTATGGCTGTATTAATAAAAAACAAACAAATCACACATTAAAATTTCAACAGACACATTTTTCTATAAACAAAAAAAAAACAGCAAACATTAATACAAAAACAAGAAATTACCCAAGAGAGTCCACATAAAACCCACTCAATAGCAAAAGTCGAACCTGTAAGAATTTTAAGAACAACATTTTGAACCACAAATTGAAAAGTTGGAAGTCATTAAAATACTTTTTTTTGTTTTTTTACGAAATTTGAACTCAAATGTTGCTCACCTGTAGATCATTTTGCATGTCATTCCCATAACGATCGTAGAAGTAAAATCTGGAAACACCGATAAGTAAATGATAATCCAAGAACTCCAGAAGTTTTTTGGTGCTTTTTGCTCCCTTACTGCAATGAATCAATTCCCAAATATACAGAATTAGAATGGAAGGGAGGGGAAAAAAGAGGTACTGGGAGAAAGAAAAGGAGGGAGAAAGGAAGAGAGAGAGGGGAAAGAGGAAGAAACGGATCAAGAAAGAGGGAGAGAAGGAGAGAGGGAGAAAGGGAGGGAAGAAAAGCTGCAAAGAGGGAGAGAGGGGGAGAGAGAAGGAGAGAGGGAGCTAGGGAGGGAGGTGAAGATACACAGAGCGAGAGAGGGGGAGAGGGAGAGAGAGGGAGAGGAAGAGAGGAAGAGGGGAGAGAGGGAGAGGGGAGAGAGGGAGAGAGGGAGAGAGGGAGGAGAGAGGGAGGAGAGAGTGAGGGAGGGAGAGATGGAGGGAGGGGGAGAGGGGGAGAGGGGGAGAAGGAGAGGGAGCGAGGAAGAGAGGGAGAGAGAGGGAGAGAGAAGGAGAGGGAGAGAGGGAGAGAGGGCGAGAGGGGGAGAGAGGGAGAGGGGGAGCGGGGGAGCGGGGGTGAGGGGGAAAGGGGGAAAGGGGGAGAGGGGGAGAGGGAGAGAGGGGGAGAGGAGGAAAGGGGGAGAGGGAGAGAGGGGGAGAGGGGAAGAGGGGGAGAGGGGAAGAGGGGGAGAGGGGGAGAAGGAGATGGAGCGAGGGAGAGACAGAGAGGGGAGAGAGGGAGGAATGGATTGAGAAAGAGGGAGAGAAGGAGAGAGAGAGAAAGGGAGAGAGGGAGAGGAAGAGAGGGAATGGGAAAAAAGAGTGGGTGAGAGAGAGGGAGAGAGAGAGAGAGGGAGAGAAAGAGAGAGGGAGAAAGGGAGGGAGGAGGAGATACAGAGAGGGAGAGGGGGAGAGGGAGAGAGAGGGAGAGGAGGAGAGGAATAGGGGAGAGAGGGAGAGGGGGAGAGAGGGAGAGAGGAGAGGGAGAGAGGGGGAGAGGGAGGAGAGAGGCAGGAGAGAGGGAGAGATGGAGGGAGAGAGAAGGAGAGGGAGAGAGGGAGAGAGGGCGAGAGGGGGAGAGGGAGAGGGGGAGAGGGGGAGAAGGGGAGAGGGGGAGAGGGGGAGAGGGGGAGAAGGAGATGGAGCGAGGGAGAGAGAGAGAGGGGAGAGAGGAACGGATTGAGAAAGAGGGAGAGAAGGAGAGAAGGAGAGAGGGAGAACGGGAGGGAGGTAGAGTTGCAGAAAGGGAGAGGGGGAGAGAGGGAGAGAGGGAGAGAAAGAGAGGGAAAGGGAAAAGAAAGAGAGTTGGAGAGTGGGTGAGGGAGAGGGAGAGAAAGAGGGGGGGAGAGTGAGAGAGGGAGAGAAGGAGAGAGGGACAGTGGAAGAGTGGAAGAGAGGAAGAGAGGGAGAGAAGGAGAGATGGAGAGAGGAAGAGATGGAGGAGAGAAGGAGAGAGGGAGAGAGGGACAGAGGAAGAGCGAAAGAGAGGAAGAGAGGGAGAGAAGGAGAGATGGAGAGAGGGAGAGATGGAGGAGAGAAGGAGAGAGGTAGAGAGGGAGAGATGGAGGGAGGGGGAGAGGGGGAGAAGGGGAGAGGGGGAGAGAGGGAGAGGGGGAGAGGGGGAGAGGGGGAGAGGGGGAGAAGGGGAGAGGGGGATAGGGGGAGAAAGAGAATGAGCGAGGGAGAGAGGGAGATTGAGGGGAGAGAGGGAGGAACGGATTGAGAAAGAGGGAGAGAAGGAGAGAGGGAGAAAGGAAGAGATGCAGAGAGGGAGAGAGGGGAAGAGGGATAGAAGGCGAGGGGGAGAAAGGGAGGGAGGTAGAGATGCAGAGAGGGAGAGAGGAAGAGGGGGATGAAAGGATCGATAATAAATTCCGATCTCACTAACAAATACTTATAGCAGCAGAAGCATTCAGAATATAAAACATTACATCAACATTGAAGAGACATTTCAGAAAATTCTCGCATTAATAAAAAAACTGAAATTACAATTTCTTCTCTCTCTCTTCTATTACTCCATATAATCCTCCAATTCCTCATTTATTGATTAACACACAGTCATGGTGTCCCTTAAATACAATACCAGCCATGGCGTGACACGTGTGAGCGTGCGCCGCCAAGAAGCCTCTAGAAATCCGCCACCTGTCCGCAGATTAAGCTAGAACACTCTAAATTTCACTAAGGACTCAAACATAGCAAAAACGACAAACCAAAACGAAAGTACTAGACAAAACTAGAATTACTATCGTACTAAACTAGACGTACGAAAATTCTAGACGCGAAACCAAACGACAAATTCATTTCGCGAAACCTACAGAACTTTCACGTAACTGTACTTTTGATATATTCAAGAAAGTACAGTTTTCTTTCGCAAAATCAAACTGATTTCGCGTGCGTACGATTCTTTCAATGAATCGTAACATTCCCCCTCTTCATTGAAGAATCGTCTACGTCACAATAATCCTAGTTTAGGTCTTCCTCTTAAAAGCACATCAAACGTCGCCGCCTTAGTAAGCATATCGGCAGCTTCCTCAAGTGTCGATACATACAAAAATTCCATTTCTTTTGCCGCTACCAAATCTCGTACGAAATGCCATTGAATCCGTATATGTTTAGTGCGCTTGTGAAATACTGGATTTTTCACAAGTGCCATTGAACTCATACTATCCGTAAAAATTTTTTGGCATCCAATCGAAAACCCAAGTTCGCTTAACATTTCTTTTATCCATATTGATGCCTTGCTTGCGTGGCACGCCGCCATATACTCGACCTCCGTTGAACTTAGTGCCACGGTTGGTTGCAAACGCGAACTCCACGAAATCGCCGCTCCACCAAACACGAATGCGTATCCGGACGTTGATTTTCCCGAATCGAAATCTCCGCCCCAATCGGCGTCGCAATATCTGACGCATTCCAGCGATTCAATTTCAGATTTGAATACAAGACCGATATCTATAGTTCCCGCCAAGTATCGAAATATACGCTTGACGGCTTCCCAATGCGATTTCTTAGGCGCTTGACAATATCGACTTACAATTGAAACGGCGGCCGAAATATCGGGCCGCGTACCAACACTTAGGTACATTAAACTTCCAATCGCTTCGCGATACGGTACATCTACCGTCGCTTCTTCCTCAAACTTTCGCAATTGACTTTTCGCGTCCATAGGCGTCGAAATTGGTTTTGCGTCAAGCATAGAAAACCGAGTTAATACCTCTTTACAATATTGTGCTTGACTTAACTTTATATCCCCGTTCTCATTACGAATCACTTCAATTCCCAAAATATATTTTACTTCGCCAAGATCTGTGACTTTGAAATGTTGTCGTAAGTACGCTTTCAATTCGCGTATACGTTCCAAACTATCCGACGTCATCAAGAAATCATCGACGTAAACCGAAAATATAATTTGATCTTTTCCTTGTCCTTTCACGTACACTCCAGAATCCGAGATCGTACGTGTGAAACCAAAATCCAAAAGTACTTTGTGTAGTCGTAAATACCAAGTGCGAGGCGCTTGCTTCAATCCGTAGAGCGATTTGCGAAGACGCCATACCATGCCTTCTCGTGATGTCACGCCTTCGGGTACCTTCATATAAACCTCTTCTTCTAAGTCTCCATTTAGGAACGCGGTCTCCACATCCATTTGATGAACGTGTTTCTTCTTTGCAGCGGCAATCGCCATAATCATCCTTAAAGAGTCGAATTTCACAACGGGGGCATACGTCTCCGTGTAATCTGCCCCCTCTCTTTGCTGAAATCCTTTGCATACAAGTCTCGCCTTATATTTTACTACTTCACCCGATGCACCAGTTTTAGTTTTGAAGACCCATTTCGCGTCAATCGCTTTCTTTCCTTCCGGTAATTTTACTTCCTCAAATGTCTGATTTTCCACAATTGATTTATACTCCTTCTCCCATGCCGGCTTCCACTTCGTTTCCCAATCACACGAGTTTCTCGCCTCCGCGTATGATTGAGGATCGCCGGCCAAATTCTCGCACATTAATTGCTATAAAAGGAATTCCGTCTCCTTTGCATCGGAGACGAAATAATGGGAATTAGAATTCTCTCCACCAATTTTGTCATAAGAAAGCCGATTCGGTTTCTTTCCTCGATTCTCTCGAGTACTTCTTCTAAGGATTGGAACTTGTTCCACATTTTTCTCCTCCTCCATATTTGATAAACTCGATTTTGAGCTTGAGGATTTTTGACTTTCCGTCGACATTTTGGAATTTCGGCTCACATTACTCCGAACATCAATGTCCAATTTCTCCGAACTCGAATCAACATTCGATTTTCCCTTCTTGATGTTAACAATGGATTCTGGTTCCTCATCAGAATCCGAATCCTCAATTTCCGGGAAATTGGCAACATCGTCTACATCATAAAAATCAAGATTCTTTTTCAATTCCGCTGATTTTTCAATAACCGATTTTAAGTATTCATGAAAATTAACATTTCGGGATTCTTCCACAATACGACGAACCGGGTCGAATACACGATAAAGATTTCCTTTCGTACTATAGCCCACGAAAAATTCCGGGCCAACTTCTCGCCGCAAATTTCCCTTTCCTTTTCACTTGATCCACATACACCGTAGCACGACATCCCCAAATTCGGAGATGATGGAGAGCTGGTTTTCGCCCATAAAGTAATTCGAATGGTGTTTTATCACCGGAAACCGAAGTAAGTCTCCGATTACAAATATAATTGGCCGTGAGGATAGCATCTCCCCATAATGAGATACTTTGACCGGCCGAATGCACCATCGCCCTCACCATTTCTTGTAAGGTCCTATTCTTCCTTTCGGCAACTCCATTTGATTCCGGAGAATAAGGTGAAGTAAATTGTTGGGTAATACCTTTCTCCTTACAATACCTCTCGAATGCGATAAATTCGCCTCCATTATCCGAACGAATGGCTTTCAATTTCCGTTCGCATTGTCTTTCGGCAAATGCATGCCACTCAATAAAAGTTTGAAGAGCATCCGATTTTCTCTTCAATAATCGAACCCACGAAAATCTTGAATAATCACCATAATATATTGATTTCCTCCAAGGCTTTCCGGCTTAATTTGCCCACATAGATCGACGTGGACAAGCTCCAAAGGATGTTGAGCCCGAAATTTCACATCCTTCGTTGGATGTGATTTCCGAATTTGTCGTCCTTGACTACATCCATCACACCCATTTACTTTTTCGCCGGTAGCAAGATCTAATCCTCTCACACATGCCGTTTTTATCATTTTCCTCAAATTTCCTTCGGATGTATGACACATCCGATGGTGCCATAACGTTAAATCTCCTTTTAATTTCGAGATTTGATTTAGAATGCCCGTGGAAGAAGCATTCTTCCTTGGTCGCCTCCATAAAAGTCGACTATGCATCGAATTGTTGACTTCGCCTTCGCCGATTAATTTGCCGTCGGCGCGATATATACGAATCACCGAATCACCTCTCGCGACTACGCTCCCACCGGCTCGCTGAATTTGAGGTACGCTTAATAGATTCACTGAACCATCAGGAATATATAGGACATTCAATAGACGCGCCTCCGAAATAGTTTCATTCCAAAACGGTCCCATGTGGGTAAATTTAATCGAACGGTACCCACGGTACCAACCGTAATAGTTTGTCCACTTGCGACCGTAATAAGCTTTGGTACGGTAAGTGAACGCATGTCATCAAAAAGTGTAGCGTCCGTACACACGTGGTGAGACGCCCCCGTGTCAATTATCCATTCCTTTTCGCGTGCGTCACTTGGTTCACTTAATGAATCAATAGTGAGGTGAAGACAAGTGAACGTTTGTCCTCCTTCGTCTCCTTCAAAATTTCCCGAATCAACAAAATTTCCATGGTTGCCGCCATGGCCGCCATAGCGTCCACGACCACGACCACTATCACGTCCGCGACCGCGACCTCCAAAACTGCGACCGCCTCTTACTCCTCCGTTACTAAACTTAGAGTAGCATTGTTTGCTCGTGTGGCCTAGTTTCCCACAATTGAAGCATTCTTTCTCCTTTTTCCGGACACGACGCCGAAAAATGACCGAGCCGGTTGCAACGGAAACACAAGACGTTGCAATTATCATTCTGGACGAACCGAGGTCTCGAAATTTCGCTCCTATCAAGCCACTTTCCACGACCTCTCGGACCTCCTCCTTTTCCACCCCCTCTTCCACGGAAATAATATAAGTCCGCGAATTCGCGAGCGGACACATTCAAGGATCCCGTGTCCAAAGAGCCTTTTGAAGAGCTAACACGATTACTCTCCGCCATCTTTAAATAATTCACAATAAATTCGTAAGTATTATTTTCCCTCGCAAGTAAAATCTCCTTGAGATGGATCCACTTATCCAGTAATGAATTCAAAAATCCGGTTACTTTGTCCTCCTCCGTGATCACTCTCCCATTGTTAAGAAGTTGCTCCACAATAACCTTGAATCTCTTCACGGCATCGTCAAAGGATTCGTTGGATTTCATCTTGAATTGCAAAAAATCGGAAAACATATATTGGCCCTTGTTTCGGATTCCCCTCTCAAATTGGGATTCCAACGCCTTCCAACATCCGTGTGCGGTGCTATGCGTGAGAAAATGATCATGCACGGAGACCGAACAAGTTTGCTTTAATCCGGTGATGGCCGCAAGATTCTTTCGCTTCCACAAACAACGAGTCTTAACATCTCCAACCGGCATTTTCTCCTCTCCATTGACGACCTTCCAAAGGCCTCTCAAAATCAATTGAGCTCGAATATATTTCTTCCACAAAGGGTAATTCAATCCATTGAATACAACGGTCTTTCCGGGCATCTGAAACATTTCCACTCCTCCTTGATGATCTTCTTCTAAATCGGAATCGTCATCAAGCTTAAATTTCCCCCTCTTATCTTTCACTTTCTTTGCCTCCCCATCACTATCATCGGAATCATCTCCATCGGGATCGGGATCCGGATCATCGTGAGTTAATTCATCAAACCTCCTATCCACGACCGAGAACCTCTCATCAATCCGACGCATGAAATTCTCCAAATACTCTTGCTATTGATTGTCAGACATCGAACCACCGACGCCTCTATTTTGATCAAATGAATCCGTGGGGAATGATGACTCAAATGCGGCTCCGGTAAAACTGAACTCTTTCTCTTCTTTAGAAGGATCCTCGGGAGTCGGCAAATTTTCCCAAAATTAGAAACGGGGGTAGCTGAAGAGAAGGGAGTGAAAGGGGACTTCTTTTTGTTCTTTCCCCCCATGCGCCAACACTAGACAAGGAGATACCACAATGGAGCTCTACCCGCTCCGATACCAAATGAAAGGATCGATAATAAATTCCGATCTCACTAACAAATACTTATAGCAGCAGAAGCATTCAGAATATAAAACATTACATCAACATTGAAGAGACATTTCAGAAAATTCTCGCATTAATAAAAAAACTGAAATTACAATTTCTTCTCTCTCTCTTCTATTACTCCATATAATCCTCCAATTCCTCATTTATTGATTAACACACAGTCATGGTGTCCCTTAAATACAATACCAGCCATGGCGTGACACGTGTGAGCGTGCGCCGCCAAGAAGCCTCTAGAAATCCGCCACCTGTCCGCAGATTAAGCTAGAACACTCTAAATTTCACTAAGGACTCAAACATAGCAAAAACGACAAACCAAAACGAAAGTACTAGACAAAACTAGAATTACTATCGTACTAAACTAGACGTACGAAAATTCTAGACGCGAAACCAAACGACAAATTCATTTCGCGAAACCTACAGAACTTTTACGTAACTGTACTTTTGATATATTCAAGAAAGTACAGTTTTTCTTTCGCAAAATCAAACTGATTTCGCGTGCGTACGATTCTTTCAATGAATCGTAACAGGGGAGAGAGAGGAAAAGAGGGAGAGAGGAGAGAGGGAGAGATGGAGGGAGAGGAGAGGGGGAGAAGGAGAGGGAGAGTGGGAGAGTGGGAGAGTAGGAGAGTGGGAGAACGATGAGGAGGTAAAGATGCAGAGAGAGAGAGCGGGAGAGAGGGAGAGAGGGAGAGGAAGAGAGGGAAAGGGAAAAGAAAAGTGGGAGAGTGAGTGAGAGAGAGGGAGAGAGAGAGGAGAGGGAGAGAGGGGGAGAGGGAGAGAGGAAGAGAGGGAGAGAGGGAGAGTGGGTGAGACGGGGAGAGGGAGAGAGGGCGAGAGAGAGAGAGGGACAGAGAGAGAGGGACAGAGAGAGAGGGACAGAGAGAGAGGGAAAGAGAGAGGGAGAGGGAGAGGGGGAGAGAGATAGGGCGGAGAGAGAGGGAGAGAAAGAGAGAGGGAAACAGAGAGAGGGGGAGAGAGAGAGAGGGAGAGAAGAGAGAGGGAGAGAGGGCAGAAGGAGAGAGCATCCTAGCAACAGAAACATTGACTCACCATTTAAGCAAGTCACTGAGAGTAAATGAACACACAAAGGGGTCACGTTGTGAGAACTTGAAAAGGAGAGGCAGAGAACGAGAGGTCACCTTTGGAGTCGATGAGAGTGAGAGGGAGAGAGGAGGTTACCTTGTGTGAAACAGACTATGCGCGAATGCATATAGAAATCGATATGTCTCTTTTTTCATCGTTTTCTTTCGCTATTTGTATAGTGTTTGAATGAACATTGCCGGATGAAGATTCTGGGTAATCTAACAATTGAAGGGGAAATTGTTTCCACGAGTTGTCTTTTAGTGAGGGGAGTGGACGGATTGATTTTTGCCGACAAAGTGGGAGAGGTTCTAAGTGAAGTATCGATTTTTCAGTGCGTTGTAATACCAATTCCACCTGGAAAAAAAAAAGGAAGCCGTTTCCTGTTAAAAGAATTGTAATTTTTCACTCGGTCACTGAAATTATGTGGATTACACCATTTCTAAGTATAGATCTAGTTAATAGTTTTCACTTAAGCTTATAGATGAAAACCTTTTTAACTCAAACCAAAAATGTCTGTGGACAATTTAATTTTGAACACGTCTCACCTGAAATTCCGAAATCTGAAAAAAAGATTTTTCTTCTTCTAAAGGACATCGAATGTTAAAATGACCCGTCTTCGACCATTCTATAGAAGACAAAACGTGGGCAGCCACTTCATAAAGGGGATCTTGTCTGAATCGATCCGCTGGATTGTGACCTGTTAATTATTAAACGAGGGATGAAATCAATTTGAAATAGATAATACGTCCAATGTCTAGTATGTCAAATGTGCGATTGCCAATTTCCAATCTGATCCAATTAACAATATCCCATGTTCTTCCTGATACTTTATACCTAATCTAGTGTCCAAATTCTAATGTCCACTGTCCGATGTCCCACGTCCAATATCAAATACCGAATGTCTAATGTTCAATGCCCAATACCTAATGTCCAATGTCCAATATCCAATGTCAAATTTCTATTGTCCAATGTCAAAATTCCAATGCCCATTGTCTAATTTCAGATGTCCAATGTCCACTGTCCAATGTCCATTGTCAAATTATCAATGTCCAAAGTCCAATTTCAAATGTCCAATGTCCAATCTCTAATTTTCAATTCCCAATACTTAAAGTCCTGCGTTCAATGTCAAATTTCCAATGTCCAAGAATTTTAAATGTCCAATGTCTAACATTCCATGTCAAATCCTTGAAAAAAAATGAATAACGGTCGAGCCAAGAATTTCCACCTGCGTATATGCGACATCGGAGCTGGAGATTTTCCACAATTGGGTCCAAGGTCGCGGCTCCAAATCCCTACAAAAAAAATTTTGACATTGTCAAATGTTCTACTTTTTGAACCCTTTCTTCAAGGCTTTATTTGTATGGAATAAATATCCTGGACGTAACCTTCTCCTGACAAAAAATATGATTGGACAACATTTTAGGGAAAACTGATATTCCAATGTGTTTTTAACAAACTAGTCAAATGTAGGTTGCAGAACTTCACATAACATTGGGGTCAGAAGGATTTTGAGCTGTCTTTCTAACCTGCCACTGCACATGTTCAATACTTTCACTCGATTCTAAAAATGCTAGTGCACTCAAAGTAGGAGGAGCCTGGTTCTCTTCTTTGAAGCCATCCGGTTTCACGTTGTGAAGAAGTTCCACATCAAAAACTGCCAAGTTGACATTGAAAACTATTAACAATTGAAGTAGAATTCATGTTAGCAACTAAAGTAAAAGGTTGCACTTTTAACAAACAGTTGATTTTAAACAAACGACGGAACAAATGTTGCACTCAAGATAGGACGAACAAAACCATCAGATCAATCGTCATTGTTCCAAATATATAGACTTTTGTTTTGTTTTAACAAATGCACCTATTATAACAGTGAATAATAGGGAACAATAACAAAAGTTTAAAAACACAACGAATGTAAAGAATCTTCCCTAACCGTAAAAAACAGCGTCTACCCTTACAAAATGGTAACGTCTACGCGAGGAAACAAAAGTAAGACAGCTCTTGTTTCAAGAAAGATGAGAAGAGAAAAAAGAGAGAAAGAAAGAAAAGGAACAAATGGGATCAATATAGTTTCAAACAAAAAAAATAGAAAGTGAACCACATTTTTTTTCACGTACCGGTGAGCCTTGCTAGACGGCCATGATGTAGCCACGTTCCTTGAACAAACGGAAAAGTTGAAATCGCCCTGGTACAAAGACTCACATAGGAATGCGTTTGTTTTATTGACGATTGTACCGCCAAACTTCTCAATACCTGTCGGAGAACTTCCTGAAACGTACGGACAAACAAATTCTTTCATTTTGTTTTTAAAGATGTTTTAGGGTAGGGCAGTTCTCCATACATGTCAATAAATTACTAAAACGTACAAAAAGAGAGCTCCTTCATGTTATTTCCAAAGATTTTTGGGCTATCTAAGAGTTTCCAGGTTTTTCCCCACGGTTTCTAAAGGTTATGCAAGGCTTCCTTAGAGTGTGTTATGGGTGCTTGCTTTTTCCCTTTTTTTTTTTTTTTTCTTTTGGGTTTTATACATGGAAAACATCGTTTTATTGAGATCTCAAGTTTGACATTAATCCCAAATTTTCAAAAATTCCACACTAATTCCCAGAATCACAAACCCATTAAAGAACTGTACGGAACTGGATGGATTCAACAATAACAATTAATTATGACCTCTTTAATCCCATTTAAAGGAAACCCCACACCCCCTCAAATCCCTCAAAAACAATCTCAAAATTCAGAAAAACTCCCAAGCCAATTTTCTGAAAAGAGATAGGGAGAAAGGATAGAAGAGAGGGAGAGGGAAGGTAGAAGAGAGAGAGAGAAGAGACCAGAGAGAGGGAAAAGGTGAGGGAGAGGAGAGATGGGAGCTTGACGAAACTGAACATCAATAAAAATCACACCTGAAGCCCCAAAAAAACCTCAGAAAATCTTAAAACCTACACTAATTCTGAAGCCAGAAAAATTCTCCTCAAGAAAAAAAAAAAAAAAAAAAAAAAAGACGACCCGGCGAGAACTCCAACAAAAAAGACTGACGTACTTCGACCGAAAACTTTCTACCCGATTTCTAAAAATTTCCCTAAAACAAGGAAAAAGCACAAGGAATTTACAAACTTCTACCCTCCCCAAATCCACTCTAATACGATTTTTTTTTGCGAGTTTCCCTAAAATAAGGAATCAGTAAAAAAGGTACGAACTTTTTCCCCTAATAAACGGAATTGGTGAAAATTACCACTTTCCCCAAGAAAAGGAATCGATACAACTAATGAGGAATCAATAAAACTAACAAGGAATAAATAAAAAATAAGACGGAATTAGTAAAATTCAATAAGGAACAAATAAGTTATTTGAATTGCCAGTTCATTTAATACCTCTCTATGTCTCCTCTCCACCGTTATGGTCCCTCCTTCGTTCAGAAGTTCCTCCACTCTCGAAATCCAACGGTTCCCGGAGACGATCTCCTCTTCTTCGGCGACTTCTTCGGAACTATCTTATTGGAGGAGCTTCCTGCTCCTATGAGGGACGCTCTTCCCACGTGTGAGGGGCTTAGGGAGGGATTTGAGGAGGGATCCTAGGGAGTCTGTAGTGAGAGACGAGTCGAGAGGGAGGCGAGAGGTGACAGGGAGGAGAAGGAGGGAGAGGAGGAGGAAGAGGGAGAGAGCGATGTGGACTAGGGGAGGGAATAGGGGACGCATGGTAGTGATTAGAGAGGGAGAGACGCGAGAGGGGAAGTGAAAGAAGGGAAAGGAACTGGGGAGGAAGGGGAAATGAGGGTCAAAGGATGGGAAGAGGGAGAAGGAAAGAGACAGAAAGTGGAGAGAGACGAAAAGGGTAAAAAAATACGAGACAAAGAGACAGGCGAGAGAGGAGTAGTGACGTGGGTATGAGAGAGAGAGAGGGAGAGAAATAGAGAGCAAGAGAGAGAACGAAGGAAAGAAAGAGGGAGGAAGTCAAATCTAGGATAGAATGGAGGGAGGAAATGAGGAAGAAGGAGAGGAAATGGAACGGAGGAGGGAATGAAGTGGACAGGGGAGCTGGTGGATAATGGAATGGAGGAAAGGATAAGAAGATAAAGAGGGGAAGGAAGAGAGAAAGGGAGTGTGTGTGTTTGAGAGAGGGAGAGAGAGAGAGAGAGAGAGAGAGAGAGAGATAATAAAGAAAGAGAGACAAGAGAGAGAGAAATCGAGGTATAAGGAGTGACAGAGGGAAGGATAGGGAAAGAGAGAAAAGTCAAAGAACGGGAGAGGGAAAGGGAGAGGGAGAGGGAGAGGGAGTCAGGGAGAAAAGAAGAGACGTTGATTGGAGCCGCGGTTCGCCAATGAAGGTACGGAAATACGAACTATGTACTTTATTTGCCCGACAAAGACGGCAGAAGGGGCAGCAGTACGGACGAAGCAGAAAACTAGAAAAGGTACGTACAAGACGTGTCGGATTTTTGTCGGCACCATATGCTGGAGATTTGGCAGTTTCTATGTCATTTGAAAATCCGTACATCGAATTGGTACGAAACTTATTGGAGTCTCGCTGGTATTGAAAAGGCCGTACGTTACATAATCATTCCGTAAGGTGTGCCGTACACCGCGAATCGCTATTTGATATACACAGAAAACGCGGAGTAAATATTGATGCTAAGCATAGAGCTCGATTTAGTTTACCGTACCATTGAAAGTTCTGCGTAATTACTTTGAGAAATTGATCATGGCAATGACTATTTTGGTTGCGCACAGTTACTTACGTCACTTTGTCAAAAATTGTACGTTTTAAGTACACATGGTACAATTAAAGTACCTTTGAGTTTAATTTTGACGGTCAATCACTTAAAGCAGCTTTGACTTTCAAAATATTTGCGTTGTTCACACTTGAAAAAGGGGAAAAAGGTCGAAAATAACCGCGAAGGAACTTTGGACATGCCCTTCATTTTTTTTTCCATCGGTTTTTTTTTTTTTTTACATTACGTGTTCTCTTATGTGATTGGTCCCCTGTTTGTTCATAAGTTTTGCGACGGAATGAATTCCTGTACGGTTCACGTCCGTGCGCTTCGTTTTCGAAATTCTTCAAAAACGAAAAAGTGCATTCCGAACATGATGTCCGATGGCGGACGACAGTTGCCGTTTGCTTTACGCAGCTGTCGAGTTTTGACGCATAGAACTGCAGCTTTTGTCAGCCGCTACGCTCCAAAACGGTCGAAACCGACCGCCCCAACCGTCACCGTCGCGTTTTTTGTCATTTTATGAAATTTGGCGTACGGATCCTTATAATAATAATTTATGATATCGTTTTCCCATTTTTCCAAGTGTGAACAACCGGTTAAAATTTTGCCGCGCTTGCGAACGTCGACCGTCATAATAAAATCAGCGTTTCACAAGGCCGTCCAAGGTTTACGGTAACATAACTGCGGCAGCCACATGCAAATAAAAGTGTTGCGCACAGTCACTTTCTGCTACACCGCGAATCGTAATTAGATTGAATTACTCTAATTCGGTTGCTCGAAATTTCGACTCTATGACATCAAATAGAGTAAACGATTCTAATTTTTTCATTATTCTAATTTAAGTGAGTTTAATTAGCGTAAAAAATTGTAATATAGGCTCTTTTTAAATAGTGTGGAGTATAGACGACGTTCGACCGTGCAAAATTGTACTTTTTTAAGTAAAAAGGTACAAATAATGATTTAATAGAATCGCGCTCGCACGTGAAATCGCACTAAACGAAAAATCAATCACATCGAAAAAAAGCCGTTCGCATAACTCTCGTCCGTCAATAGCATCGTCGTCAGTGTGAACCTTAACTGACATTCAGCCAACAAATAATACTAGCGTCATAATGACGTCAAAACTATACGAGCTGACAGATTTTGTAGGTATATGTAATTTAGTGTTCATAATTTCAGCGCGGATAATTAATGCCGACATAACCCAATATAGAGTACTTAAATAAATTAGAGTAAACTTCCTCTGTGAAAAAATTCCTATCACATAAATTAGAGTTCACTACTCTAATTGTTTTTTTTTGTTTTTTTACTCTAATTTTTTCATTACTCGTATTACGATTCGCGGTGTAGTGTTGGGTATCGAAGACCTATTGCCGATATTCGATATATATCGAATTTTAGGTATCCGATAATCGATATATAGAATCCATGTACCGAGAAGCAGAGGTCGCAAAAGTCAAAATGTACATAACCGAAACCGACCGTTTTCTTTTTCAAAATATGAGTAATCGATGCCCGACCGGGTAATGTCACGCTCCAAAATTGTTAACCGTTAACCGACTGGCATTTTACGAAAATAAAATTTAACCGAAACTCGATTTCTCGCACCTAACAGTACCCGCCCGTAAACAAAAAAGTACAAAAAAAAATCTTAGTTTTTCCACGATGTATGAATAAGCCAATAATTACGATTTGTCGCGTTCCCTAAGATTTGCAAAATGAAGTGTTACTACCGTGTCAGATTTGCAACGCTAAACATGATATCATGTACTTCCACGGATACCAAAGAGTACAAAGTACAATAATGTTGGATTGTATGGACAGTAAAAAATTCTAATTTTGTTATGTTTGAGGGCTTTCTGTATTTGGCACATTTATTAAACATTGTGTATGTTTTGTTGACCTTTGTTATGTGTAAACCTACGATATTCGTCAGGCCACGTCATAATTTAAATAGGACCATTTGATAATCTTATTTGAAACTTGTTGCATGTCATGCTTGTCCTCCGGATGTGATAATGTTTTTACGGTTTAGAAAGGCCAAAAGAAAATGCATACATGGCACGTCATACAACCCTTTGCACACGCTCAAAAGATAAAAGTTGGAAGGAGTTTTTAACTCCCCGACTCATGTTGGTTTTCGACGCACATCCATTAATATTTCTAGGAATTGTTTAATGAATGGTTCCCTCGAGAGGATTCACCTAAACATACAAGATTTACAATATCGGACCCCTTTTTATGAAGGTTAATTGCGATATGTGCTTTCTTGATGGTTAACGAGATAAGTTGAGTTTTGTAGGCTTTATTAACGTCTTTAATATGACTACTTTATTTTGATTTTCATAGGATTCCACATAAGCTTTTAACTACTCTGTTGTTCATGTCAACTGTTTTTTTAAGTAGTTTTTGTCGTTTGATGTTACTTTGCCGATGAAGTTTCGTTCATGTACTCGGATAATTTACCATGGCACCGTTTTGATTAAGCTTATAATACTTAAGAAATATAGGCATGTCACCAATACCTTCAACAAGTATAATTGAGAGTACATCTGCATCGGTACTAATTGCACAACAATCTTATCAACAATGAAAGGATCATAATAATAAAACACCAATTGTTGTTAGAGTTAAGGACTTATTTGTTATCATTTTATTATATGTACCTACAATAGATTGTGTTATGCCACGTGGTTAATTTTACTGGGTATTTTTTAGTGTTGTGTATCGGTAAAAACCTTATCGCGATAACACCGATACCGATAGTTATCGGTTATCGAACGGTCAGAGGTACCGATATATCGGTGCGAGACCAACAAATTCCATATCGGTGATAACTATAAATTATATAGTACGCATACTATATTACCTTATTTAATACTGTATTATATTATTTACATTATATAGCGTGGCATGCCACGTATACGAATCTGTTCCGTAACTATTTAACTGAAAATTATTACGGACAACGCAGCACAGAAAACGTTGGCCGGTTAACTGAACAAAATATTTTTACGGCGGCGTACGGAGTTTACAGACAAACTAGTGAACATGGAACGGAAAAAGGACGACGGACACAAAGTACAACAGACGCAAAATAATATTATGCGCGCCGCCGGAATCGAACGGACGACTTGGAATTAAAAAGTACGAGCGGACGGCCAGTGTGAGCGCTGGCATCCCGGAATGGCTCTTTTGAGCAGCTTACGCCAAAAAAGCTGACAGATTGACGCGTGGTAGGTGTCCAGTGGATCCCAAGGAATAAAGGGACAAAGCCATGGCGTCGGATGTTAAAGGTACATCGTTTATATTGGATGTGTACCTAAACCGTACAGACGTCATAGCGGCTATTGTACTTTCTGCGCGTCCGGGGAATAAGACGTACAGCTGAGTGTAAATGCGGTACATTTATCTGTATAGACCGTACATTTATCGCCGTTTGTTATCGCTATCGGTGTTATCGCCGATAAGTACCCGATGTTATTGGTTACTTATTGGCGATAAGACTGATAGCGATATATCGAACCAATATATCGATTATCGGGAACCCGAAAAAAGGTCCATATCGGTTATCGGTAAATGCTTACCGATACACAACACTAGTATTTTTAATGTAATTGTGTATCTCATGTAAAGAATTCATAGGGATGTGGAGAGTACAATACCTACGCTAGAGGTCGCAAAAGTCAAAAAATTTTATACCCGAAACCGACGGTTTTTTTTTTTTCAAAATCTGAGTAACCGACGCCCGACCGAGTTTTGTCACGCTCCAAAATTGTTAACCATTAACCGACCGTCGTTTACGAAAAAAAAAAAACCGAATCTTGATTTTTCGCGACTAACCGTGCCTGCCCGTAACCGAAAAAGTACAAAATTAATCAATGTACGACGGAATAAGCCAATAATTACAATTTGTCGCGTTCCCTAAGATTTGCGAAATAAATAGTGTACTACTGTGTTAGATTTGCGACGCTTTGTCGCATTGCCTAAGATTTTCGAAATGAATAGTGTACTACCGAGTCAGATTTGCGACGCTTTGTCGCGTTCCCTTTGATTTGCGAAATAAATAACTTACTACAGTACACCGCCAATCGCTATTAGCGTGTACGTTTGATTAGCGTATACTATTATTTAGCGTGGTGTACGCTAATTGGGAATTTGGAAATTTTGGAAGAAATCGATTACTCTAATTAGGAATTAGGGCTTTTTTTAAATAGCGTGGATAATTCTATTTGAGAATAGAAAACAAAAAAAAAGCGGGACGGGATTAGCGTACACAACGCTAATAGCGATTGGCGGTGTACCGTGTCTGATTTGCGACGCTAATCATGATGTCATGTACTTCCACGATGCCAAAGAGTACAAAGTACATGAATGTTGGATTATCTTTTTGTAAGATTAGCGAAATGAATAGTGCTAGTACCGTGTCAGATTTGCGACGCTAATCATGATGCCACGTACTTCCACGATACCAAAAGTACAAAGAACAATAATGTTGGAAAAAAAAAGTACAATTTTTTCTTTTTTTTTGGTATTTTGTTTGACCGACCGTAACTGACCGTTTTTTTTTTCTTGGTGAGTCAACCGACCGTAACCGCCCGACCCCCAAAATTTGGCAACCGAATCCGTTCCGGATCCGGCGCGGGCAGTTGGTTAACGGTCGGTCATGGTTTCGGTTGACCGTTTGCGACCTCTGACCTACGCGTTAATGAATTCTAAACATCTACATATCGGCTCACAAACATAATCGAGAGCGAAGCTGATTATTCCATGCCGACAGCTCCACACAATAACCATACAGCTGCCGATACGCTAACTCTTCGATTATATCGTACGGAAATGGTTGTACTTGTGATTTTCTGTGCACTTTTATGATTTCTGTGAAGATCACCTGCCAGCGTACATGAAAGCATGAAACTTACCAAAAATTTAGCCGTTGCTTCATAAACTCCGATCAGGTGCCAAAAGTGGTAATTTCAAGGTTTTTCAATTATTTGTATATGACCGTCAGATTCCTGCGCTAATTCATATGGACGGTCGGATTTTCCCAATCTTTGAAACAAGCTATGAAATGACCACTTTTGGCCCCTGAAGGAGCGGAGCCCTTCGTTTATTTTCACCGGCGACGATTTGTTCTACGATGCGATAAATTCTCCGCATGTACGGAAAAATCGTTTCGTTAGCATCGTTGAACTACTTTGACTTTTGAGATTTAAATGTCCTTTTATAATTGCTTACGTGGACAAAGTCTGCTATTTTGGCAGAAAACTACATGGAGCGGTCAACAGTTTCCTGGGACTGTTCCTTTCCGTATTTAATTATTTTATTACTTTATTCTTGTTCAAAAACTTACCATGAGAACCTGAAATCATTACCTTTCCGCCACTCTGAATGGCTGCTTCTACAAATCTCCGTTTTTGTCGCTTGAACTTTCAGTACGTCAGATGTCTAAACCAGCTAAGCCCGACACTCTGTACGGATAATCGAAGAAAGTCGCGACGCCAGGAGATCAAAACAGCGAAAAGTCGCACCGACAAAGCGAGCATTGGCGCCGACATTTTGGACTCTTCGAATTTTCGTTGCGCGTGTTTCGACCGACGCCTGAGGAATTCCCTGTGACAGCCTGTCACAAAGCCAGCGCCTCAATAAAAGTCGCGAAGTCGACAATTCAAAAAATCATCACTTCGCTCTTTCCCTTCTCACTCCACTGTCCAGCTCTCTCTACCTCTCTCTCCTCCTCTCTCTCTCTCTCTCTACCTCTCACCTCTCCACTCTCACCTCTCTCTCTCTTTTATTTTTTCTTTCCTTTCACATACAAACTCTTATTTTCTGTCTTCAAAACCCACTTTCCCCTTTCTCCTTTGTCGAGTTTTTTTGACCCTTTTGGAGCTTATTCTCCTCCGTCGGATTCACTCTCCCCTCTTTCTCTCCCAGTACCGATGGCTCTCCTCCGCCTGGCTCCTCTCCTGGTCCTCTCTCTCTCCCTCTCCCTCTCCCTCCTCCTGGGCCCTGCGCACGCCCAGCCGCGCACCACCTCGGAGTTGATCTGGGCGATGCAGACGAGAATCAAGGCAAGCGAGAACTACGGGAACTTCCAGAAGTACTTCTACGCCTCCAGTGAGAACACCTCTCTCTCTCTCTCTCCCTCTCTCTCTCTCTCTCCAACTCTCTCTCACCCTCTCTCCCCCTCCCTTTCTTTCTCCCTCCCTCTCTGAAAATCTCCCTCTCACCTTCTTCCACTCTTTCTTTTTCTAAAACTATCTCTCTCTCTCGCTTGACTTTCCCTCACCCTCTCTATCTTCCTCACTTGCCTTCTCTCTCGTTCCTCTCTCTTTCTCTTTCTCTCTCTCTCTCTCTCTCTCTCTCTCTCTCTCTCTCTCTCTCTCCCCTCGCTGTTTAATTCTCCCATAGCAATATCATGGCAGGTAACTCTTATGTTTCCCCGTCTCCCTCATTCACATGGTAATATCCGATTTCATTCTCTTCTGACTCCCTCTCTCTACACCTTATGGTGATCTCTAACTAGCTCTCTTTTTTGTCTCTCACTCTTCTTTTTACCCATGTTGTAACATTCTGCTATCCTTCCCTTAATAATAATATTTCATTACCCCTCTCTGCTCTTTCCCTCTTTCACTCCCACTTCCCAACCCTTAACTCCCTCCCTCTCCCTCTCCTTCTCCCTCTCCCTCTCCCTCACTCTCTCCCTCTCTCTCTCATCCGCCTGGTAATATTTGATTTCTTTCTCTTATCTTTCCCTCTCAATACCACGTGGTGATCTTCAGCTAGCTCTCTCTTTTCTCTCTCTTCCCTCTTATCCAGCCTTACTCTTAACAAAGATACCTCATTGCCTCTCACTCCCTCCACTCCCAAAACCCAACTCTTAACTCCCTCCCTAACCCACTCCCTCTCCTTCTCCCTCTCCCTCTCCCTCTCTCTCCCTCTCTCTCTCAGCCGCCCCTCTCGCCCTCTTCGACCTGATCGAGAGCGGCGTCTCCGTCACTGTCCTCGTCCCCTCCAACAAGGCCCTCGCAAAAATTCCCGAATCCGTCAAAACCCACAATGTCACTTTTGGCGCCATCGTTCTCTTCAACTCCCTCAAGGGCCGAGTCACCATCCACGACCTCGCCAAGGCCCGGATCGGCGCCACGTGGAAGTCGCTGTACGCTAATGCTGACGTCACCAAAGTTGTCGCTTCCACAAAATCCAAATATGGGCTCAAGATTTCCGGCGCCACCAAATCCTCTGCCGTCGTGGACGTACGGAAGGGTAACTTTTTTAAGAACGGCAAACTTTACTGCCATGGTGAGTGAGACAAAAACAATTCGTCACGGCCAGGCACGATTTGTCACAGTTTTTTGTCTTTCGTGGTGTCGTGTTTGGCACAATTATGGTCTGTTATGTCGTCTGTACGGCTGTTCCATGTTGCAGTCTGTTCCAGTCCTGTCTTGCTTTTGCTCCGAGCTATTTTTTGCTCTATTCTGTTTTGAGGAAGATTTTAGGAGACTTTTTGACACGTGGCATTCGTTTTTGCATCTGCCAGGTGTCACCTCCTACTTGGTGCCTAAAGGGTTGTGATCCACAGTTTCTCTTGGAGCACTTTTGACAGATACGGGTTTCAAATTTATGGGTTTGGCCCCAATATTTTATCATCGGAGTTTGTTTCACTCGACAAATTGAATATATTCTACATTGAGTTTTAGACAATAGGTGGATGGATAAATAACTGCTTGCAAAAATCAAATTCCTTGTTTTTAAATTTTCAGAGATGAGGCACAAATTTGACATAGGTTTCTGTTAGGGCATTGTAGGATAGCTTTTAGTGATATGAAAGCACCAAATGTGGTTTTATTTTGTATAGTACACAAAAAGAGTAACGGTATCTTCCAAAATAGCTTGTAATAAAGAAGGTTTCAATAAAGAGATATTCAAAGTTCACGTTTTCCTCTCCTTCATTTCCATGAATTTAATTTGTGGATGATTTTTGCAACTTGCATGTTTGTTTCAATGAATTTTCTTTTTAAGTACCTTGTGCATTCTGTATGCACCTGATGGTTTTTTTCCGCTCCCCCCCTCCCTCCTTTATCTTCTCTGGATTCCTCCCCACCCGTCCAGTCTTCACTGCCTCTCCTGTTTTACATCTCTCCGTTCCCCTCTCTCTCTCTCTCTCTCTCTCTCTCTCTCCCTCTCTCTCTTTTTCTCTATACCACTCCTTAAATTTTCCCTTTTTTTTCTATTTCCCACTCCCTCTTTTTTCAATTTTGTTGCTATCCGTCTCTTGAACTTTTCCTTTTTCATCTTTCTCCCTCCGTCTTCTCTATCTCTTTCTCCCTCGCCTTCTCTATATCTTACCTAGTTTCAGTCTCTCTCCCTCCTTTCTTCCTCCTTTCCTCCCTATCTCTCATTCTCTCTCCCTCCTCCATCCCTCTATATCCCTCTCTCTCCCTCTCTCCCTCTTTCTCCCTCTCTATGTTCTTCTTTTATGTTACACTTTTACTTCTTCGGTTCAAACCAATTATGTATTAATCATTATTTTTTTTAACTATTCTTAGATCAATAAACGAAAATTTCACTTCAGAATGACGTTTTCATCGATCCTTTGTTTTTTCTTCACAATCATTTTCCCGTCCTTTTTCTCTTTTTCCGTTCCTTTATCTCTTCCCGTTTCCTTTTCCTTTCCCGGTTTTCTTTTCCTTTTCCCATTTCCTTTTCCTTTCGCCTTTTCCTTTACCTTTTCCCGTTCCCTTTCCTGTTTCCTTTCTTTTTGTTTTCTTTCTCTTTTCCAGTTTCCTTTGTTGGATTATTGTCGTTTCGCGGTATTTCTGCGAAGCGTCATACCAACTTATATTTGTTTGACGCGAACTGTCGCGTCATCATACAAAAAAGTACGATGTCGTTTCGCGACAGTACTTTTGTTGTTCGCGAACGAAACATACTATTTCGTTTCGCGTCACTCGTTTTGTTTCGTGCGCAGGTGTTTCAATTTGCGTGCAGGTGTGTTCGTGAAGCGACACGTGTTAAGTCAACGTTTGGAGTTTGTTGTTTCGAAGGAAGAAGCGTGTGCGCCTTCCTTCGTGGAACTTTCATTGAAGAGTGCACAGTCAGCTAGGGACAGACTTCGTCGCTACGTTAAGTTTTGCTTGTCTTATCTTGTTGTCTCTTAGTTGCGGAGTAGCGAGTATATATAGGCAGCAGTGTACATGTGCAGAGTAATCTATCAATTGTATCTTACATGATTGAATCATAGAGGATTTGATATTGGAGTAAGAGATTATTTAAAGAGGATAGAGAAGAGAGAGAAGAGAGAAGAGAGATGATGTAAAGAGGCTTCGGCCAAGAACACTTATAAATCTTTTTGGCTGAATATTCCTCTTGTCTTTATGAGCTTCCGCTGTGTAATGATTTATGTTTTATGAATTATTTTAAGTGAAACTCTTTGGCTTTAGATCCTACAATTGGTATCGGAGCTAGTGCTTCGAGATAGAGAGGGAGAGCATGGGGAGGAAGAAGAATAGAAATACTCCTTCCCCCATGTCGACTTCGGAGAGAGCAAGAGAGTTCAGTTTTTCGGGTTCTCAATTTGAGGAGACTCGGAATACGGAGAGAAAATTTGAGGAGATGTTCGATACATTAATGAGATATGTAGATTCACGATTTCAAACTCAATCTAGTGAGAAAAGAGAATTTGCTTCATTTCAGGCTGCCGATCCATTCAGTGGAGGAGCTAATGAGAGTGAGATAAAAGAGAGAATTAGAAAGGTAAAGCAAAGGTAGAGGAAGATTCAGATTTTGAAGAGGCATTGGATAACGAAGATGATTATAATATGTCGGGGAAATCCATGGCCTTTAATGGCACCAATTATGCGGTTTGGAAGAAATTTATTTCAAATCAACTTATTCTCAAGAGGCTTTGGAGGATTGTCAATGGAGGAGAAGATGCCAACGGAGAGCAAGGCACGTGCTCAATGGAGGTTGAAGGATATTGCGGCAACAACCGGTTTGATGAAGAATTGCACTTCTTCGGTGCTTGATCATTTCCTCGCTCACCGGCACGGCCCATGAGTGTTGGCAAGTACTTGAGGAGCAATATGAGAAAGGCGTTGAGAACAAGGGTCAATATGTTTATACGGACTTTATGAATTTTAAAATCAAATCAAATGAAGTGATGGATGATGCCGTGAAGCGCTTCAATATTATACTCGAGCAATTACTCAACAATGGCCGAGTTATTTTGGATGCGGATAAATTAAGCGTGTTTGTTAACACTTTGCCGGATAAGCTTTCGCATCTTAAAGCTATTATACGAGCAAAGGCGGATAATACTTTCGGATTCACCGTTAATTTTATCAAAATGTCGGAGGGAACTCCATCGGCTTCTTCAAGTGGAGGAGGAGGAGTTCTAAACTCTACTAATCCCGAAACCCCGGATCTTAACTATGCCGGGTGGTAGAGGAGGTGGTAGAGGAGGTGGCCCGAGAGGTGGTGGTAGCGGCCGAGGCAACAAGAGGGAGCAAGGTCGTCCACCGAAGATCCCTTCGGATCTTTCCAATGTGACATGCTACCGGTGTAACCGGCTTGGACACTTGTCATCCTCTTGTCCGGATAAGGACAAGCAATGTCATTCTTGTGGTAAGTGGGGACATACGATTTCTCAATGTTATTCGAAGAGTCGAGATTCCGGAGGTGGAAGAGGAGCTAGAGGAGGTGATAGAGGCGCCCGAGGTGGCGCTCGAAGAGGAGGCCGCGGTGGTGGTCGTGGTTATGGTAATGCTAATTACTTCGACTATGGTAATGAAACCGGTGATGTTTTTCCGGTTCTTAACCTTACCCTTGATTCGGTGAGTAGTGAAGGAAATTTAGAGAAGGAGTGGATTATTGATACGGGGGCATCTCACCATGTTTGCATGGATGCTACCTTGTTTGATGATATGAGGGAACTCACGGTTCCAAAGTTTATTACGGTTGCAAGCGGCCATGTCATTTCGGTTGGAACGGTTGGCACAGTTCGGCTTGATCTTCTTTCATAGGATAATGATGGGAAAGAAAAATCGACGGAGTATCGTGTTCAAAATACTCTTTACATTCCGGACGGTTCGGTCAATTTGTTAAGCGTTCCACAAATCCAAAAGAGTGGTGGAAGCTTACTTGCGAGAGGTGATCAATCTATTGAGATTTGGAATGAGAAGGGGAATGTAATTGGAGAAGGAGTTGTAACGGATGCGAATCATAGTCGGCTCTTATGGAGGAGGCCGAAATCTAAAGTTCCCACCAAGGGAATTTCACACGAAATTTCGGAGTTGAAAGGTGATCTTACCTTATGGCATCATCGAATGTGTCACACATCCGAGGTAAGTTTGAAGAAGATGATTCGTCATTCTTCGGTGAGGGGTTTGGACCTCGCATCCGGTGAGAAGGTGAATGGATGTGGAGGATGTAGCAAAGGACGTCAAGTTCGGAAATCTCATCCGAATAAAGACATCAAGCATCGAGCTCAAAGTCCTTTGGAGGTTGTTCACATCGATCTTTGTCGACATATTAAACCCGAGACAATTGGAGGTAACTAGTATACTTTGGTGATTGTTGATGACTTCTCTCGGAAGTCATGGGTGTATTTATTAAAAAATAAATCGGATGCATTTGAAAAACTTAAAGAATGGCATGTAATGGCCGAAAGGCAAATTGATAAGAAACTTAAATCCATTCGTTCGGATAATGGAGGGGAGTTTGTTGTTTTTGAGGGGTATTGTAAGGAGTGGGGGATAAGGCATCAATTCACGGCGTTTTATTCTCCGGAGTCAAATGGAGTGGCCGAGAGGAAGAATCGTACCTTACAAGATATGGTCCGTGCGATGGTCATAGCTCCGGACGAGAGATGTTTTTTTGGGGAGATGCGATTCTTACGGCGAATTATATTTGTAAGCGAAGACTCACTTCAGTTTCCGGAAGTAAAACACCGGAGGATTTATGGAGTGGTAGAAAGCCCACGGTTCATCATTTGAGAATTTGGGGATGTCATGCTACGGCTTATGTGGAATCAATTAAGAGGAAAGGGATATTTGCACCAAGGAGTTGGCCCGGAATTTTTATTGGATATAGTGCGAAGGGGAGTTTATACCGAGTATATGATCCGGCTCGTCACACCGTGGAGGAATCTCGGAATGTAGATTTTCATGAGGATCTCAAATCCGCCATGAATTCCGTTGGAAATGTAAAGAAAATTTGGATTTTTATGAGGAGAGTGAAATTGAGAGTTTTCCGTTCATTGGGGATTCGGAATCCGATGTGGAAGCGAATGAGAAAACTAAGAAAAACAATTTGAAGAAATCGGTTGAAGTTGAATTTGAAAGTAAGAGTAATGGATCTTTGGATTCCCGAGTGCGTTCGAACATTCGGAAATCTCAAAGCTCTAAATCGAGTTCTAAATCGAGTGAGAAGGAAATTGAAATTGAATCCGAGGAAGAGAAAGAGGAAAAGGAGGAGGAGCAAGTTATTAGGAGGAGCTCTCGGATAACAAAGGGGAAGAAACCGGAGAAACTCATTTACGATCGAAAAGGGGAAAATACATCAAATTCGCATTATTTTCTTTCCGATGCTAAAGAGACGGAGTTTCTTTTGTAGCAATCACTTACGGAGAATATGACCGGCGACCCTCAATCTTATGTCGAGGCTAGGAGGTCGGTTGATTGGGAGAGTAAGTGGAAACCGGCGTGGGAGAAAGAGTTTAAGTCAGTGGTTGATAATCAAACTTTTGAGGAAGTGAAATTACCGGAGGGGAAAAATGCGATTGATGCAAAGTGGGTCTTTAAAACCAAAACTGGAGCGTCGGGTGAAATAATTAAGTACAAGGCGAGGCTTGTGTGTAAGGGGTTCCAACAACGTGAGGAAATCGATTTTAAGGAGACTTATGCTCCCGTGGTGAAGTTCGACTCACTACGGATTATTATTGCAATTGCAGCAATAGGGAAGAAGCACGTCTATCAAATGGACGTTAAAAACCGCGTTATTAAATGGTGAGTTGGAGGAAGAGGTATATATGAAGGTACCGGAAGGTGTCTCTCCTTTGCAGGAAGGAAATGTATGGCGTTTGCGAAAGTCATTATATGGTTTGAAACAAGCACCACGCACTTGGTATTTGAGACTTCATCAAGTACTATTGAAGTTTGGATTTGTACGGACTACGTCCGATTTTGGAGTTTATGTGAAAGGTGAAGGAGTTGACCAAATCATCTTTTCCGTTTATGTGGATGATTTCTTGATGGCATGCGACAAGTTGGAGCGCATTAGTGAGTTGAAACGTTAGTTTGGTTTACATTTCAAAGTAACAGATCTTGGAGAGGTACGATATATTTTGGGGATTGAAGTGATACGTGACAAAGAGGGGAACATTAAATTGAGTCAAACTCAATATTGTAAAGAGATTTTGGAGAGATTTGGTATGTGTGACGCGAAACCGCTTTCTACACCGTTGGATACAAACCTACACATTCGTAAGTTTGAAGAAGAGGATTATATCGACGTACCATATCAAGAGGCGGTTGGTTCACTTATGTACCTTAGCGTTGGTACTCGTCCAGATATTTTGGCCGCGGTTTCCATCGTCAGCCGTTATTGTCACGAGCCAAAGAAGGCACACTGGGAGGCCGTACGACGTATCCTTCGATACTTGGTTGGTACGATTGATCTTAGACTTTTGTTTACTTCTGACAAAAAATCTTTGGACTGTGTTGGGTATTGTGACGCGGATTGGGCCGGCGATTTTGATTCAAGTAAGTCCACGTCAGGATATGCATTTATTTTTGGAGGAGCTGCGATTTCGTGGAGTTCAAGGCTACAGCCTACAGTTGCGTTGAGTTCCACAGAATCTGAGTATATGGCTGCGTGTCATGCAGCTAAGGCATCTATTTGGATTAAGGAGATGTTACGTGAGATAAGCATTCCAATTGGTTGTATGACGATTTATTCTGACAGCATGAGTTCAATGGCGTTGGCGAAAAAACCTGTGTTTCACAAGAGGACGAAACACATCAGGATCCAATGGCATTTTGTAAGAGATTTGGTTACGGCAAATGAGATTGTATTTTCGTACGTACCAACAAAAGAGGAAGCGGCTGATTTGTTGACAAAGGCTGGTACACATGATGTGTTTGAGAGGGGACGACCGAAACTTGGATTATTTTGAAGAGTTTGGCGATTTCGACAATAAGAGGGGAATTGTTGGATTATATTCGTTTCGCGGTATTTCCGCGAAGCGTCATACCAACTTGTATTTGTTTGACGCGAAATGTCGCATCATCATACAAAAAGTACGATGTCGTTTCGCGACAGTACTTTTGTTGTTCGCGAATGAAACATACTATTTCGTTTCGCGTCACTTGTTTGTTTCGTGCGCAGGTGTTTCAATTTGTTTGCAGGTGTGTTCGTGAAGCAACACGTGTTAAGTCAACGTTTGGAGTTTGTTGTTTCGAAGGAAGAAGCGTGTGCGCCTTCCTTCGTGGAACTTTCATTGAAGAGTGCACAGTCAGCTAGGGACAGACTTCGTCGCTACGCTAAGTTTTGCTTGTCTTATCTTGTTGTCTCTTAGTGCAGAGTAGCGAGTATATATGGCAAGAGTATACATGTGCAGAGTAATCTATCAATTGTATCTTACATGATTGAATCATAGAGGATTTGATATTGGAGTAAGAGATTATTTAAAGAGGATAGAGTAGAGAGAGAAGAGAGAAGAGAGATGATGTAAAGAGGGCTTCGGCCAAGAACACTTATAAATCTTTTTGGCTGAATATTCCTCTTTTCTTTTATGAGTTTCCGCTGTGTAATGATTTATGTTTTATGAATTATTTTAAGTGAAACTCTTTTGCTTTAGATCCTACATCCTTTCTCTTTTCCCGTCTCCTTTTCCTTTTCCTTTCCCCATTTCTTTTTCTTGTTTCTTTCTCGGGTTTCCTTTTCTTTTCCCCGTTTCCTTTTCCCATTTCCTTTCTATTTTCCCGTTTCCTATCTCTTTTCCCGTTTCCTTTCTCTTTTCACGTCTCTTTTTTTTTTTCCTTTCCCCGTTTCCTTTTCCCGTTTCCTTTTCCTGTTTCCTTTTCCTTTCCCCGTTTCCTTTTCCCATTTCCTTTACTTTTTCCCTTTTCCCATTTCCTTTCTCTTTTTCCGTTTCCTTTTCCTTTCCCCGTCTCTTTTTCCCATTTCCTTTTCCCGTCTCCTTTTCCTTTCCCCTTTTCCTTTTCTATTTCCCGTTTCCTTTCTCTTTTTCCGTTTCCTTTCTCTTTTCCGTTTCCTTTCTCTTTTCTCGTCTCGTTTCCTTTTCTTCTTTCCTTTTCTTTTTCACTTTCCCCTTTCCTTTTCTTTTTCCTCTTCCATCGCCTTTTTTTATGTTTTCTCTCATTTTTTTGTTTCAGGAGGGGAGACTTTTGGCGCTAATCGAGGGAGTTTTGGCGGCATATATATTCGACTGGGGATCGAGAGCCTGCGTGGAGCTGTACAGCTACAAAATGTTAAAACCTAAAAGTACACAAATAAGAAAAAAGTGAAAACGATTGGAAATTTTTCCACAACATACTGAGGTAAAAGTTAAAAAAATTGAGAGGTGGACCTTAAAGCTCAGAAAGAATGAAACATGAAAAGAAACATAAAAGTCAAATTTAGCTGGTAATGCTTTAAAAAATACATAATTTTCCGCAAATCCGGAGCAGATAACAAAAATTTGTTGACGATGTCTAAACCTTATGCTCAAATTTTTTCCTTTTTTTTAACTTTCTTTTTCTTTTCTTCTTGTTTATCTGCAATCCTGAACAGATAACGGAAAGAATGTAGGAGTGGAAAACCATAGAAACATAAATTGTGGAAGCCATTCTGGCTACAAAAACCACCGTAAAAAGAAGACGCTGCAAGAAAAAAAAAATTGATGAAGAAAAGATGAAAAAAATGTGAGAACAGCCAGCTGATTAACAAAATTTTCCAAATTTTACAAAAGTTACATCATTTGCATCATTTACATCATTTGCATCATCTACCTATAATCCTTAGGGTAAAATGGAAAAGAGATATCCAAAAATTTCCGTGACATAAACTACGACAAGGACATCAGACTCCGGAGAGTTAAGGTGGAGGTGGGGGTACGGGTGGGGGGGGATGGAAGAGGAGGGGAAGAGAGGGGGCACGTTTGACCGTCTTATTGTTGTTTTGACAGTGTGGGTAATTTTCAATGCAATATCCATATACGGGGGAACTTTGTTTCCATAAATGGCAACCACTTGAGAGAGAGGGAAAAAGAGAGGGAGAGTGAGAGGGAGGGGGATGTTGGAGAACTGTCCACTATGGACTCCACACGTGTGTATTGCGGTGTAAGCTGGTTCACTAGTGCGCCGCTTATCGCCGTATAAATTTGGTATTAGGCGCTTGCGTATACATCGGTCGGGTAGTGCAACTTTGAGACCTCCATAGGTCTGTAGGCAGCTCACACGAAGCCTCTAGGAAAACCCTGACCCCTTTGTGTTTCACCAAGAATGACCCCTTTGTGTTTCAGCAAGAATGACCCCTTTGTGTTTCAGCAAGAATAACTGTCATGACAGGCAGAAACTCTAACCACCTTGACACACAAAAAATTTGACCACCTTCACCCTTGTGAAGTCAAGACTCCGCTAGGTTGATAGAAAAAAGAATCTCTGAATTCCCCTAGGTTGATAGCAAAAAGAATCTCTGAATTTGCTACCCTGAGCAGTAAGTTATGGCTGGTCAAAGATGACCTTTATAGTTACAAGCTCTCTTAGAGAGAGGTACCTAAATATCACTAAGTCTTGGTCTGCCTACTCGCGACTACCTACTACTAAACCCTAGTCCAATAGGAACACTATATAGTACAAGAAGGTACAATAGGAGATGTACAAATTGTACGTCCATTGTACGGCATAGTCTACAAGGTAACACCTCTCAAATTGGGAGCCATGGTTCCTCCTCCTATCTTCTCTGGTATCAAATAATGCGGCGCCACGTGGCACCGCATGACGCTATCTCCGAATGCCGCCAAAAGCTCACTTCGGGTGGCGGCTACAATGTTGGGCGTCCGATCAAAACATATTTTACACGGTTCAGATTCGCGTACGTGCATGAATTGTTCCTCTTTGTTAGTTTGGTGTTAATTAGCTGTTGCATTAATCTTTATATATCTTTGGAATATATCACGTGTATCGAAAAAGCCTTAGTGGATAAAGCTAACGACTACATAGTGAACCATGGACCAAGGTTCAAATCCGGACTTAGGCATCATTTTGGTAAAACATCCTCTACTTCAAAATCTGCCAATTTCTAAATATGGCCACAGCCATGGCGTGCCTTTGATCATCACTCTCTCTCTTAAAGTATAACTAAAATAGAGAAGTGAACTATTAATTACCTCTTTTCAACAACAACTGCCTGTCTCTCTCTGGACAGCACAGGCAACCATGGCTCTAGCTCCCTCTTCAAACTTCAGTGACTGCGACAAGTGTGGGAGCTTAAGATAGGAGTTAGAGGCTTCTTTTCTGCATTTTATTTTAAACCTAGAAAATACTAAAAGAACCATTAATTTCTACAGGTAGCTCAGTTGGTAGAGCTAGTGTACGGTTCACACAGGTCCCGGGTTCGAACCCCGGCTTGGCCATTTTCCAAAGTTAACACTTTGGCGCCCTTGCGATTAGTCGAATATCGCCGATCCTCAATATGGTATCAGAGCCAGGGGGCGATGGCAAGCCACACGAGATGGAGAAAATTGTGAGGGGGCGTGTTGGAGAACTCTCAACTTTGGACTCCACACGTGTGTATCGCGCTGTAAGCTGGTTCGCTAGTGCGCGGCTAATCGCCGTATAAATTCGGTATTAGGCGCTTGCGTATACATCGGCCGGGTAGCTCAGTTGGTAGAGCTAGTGTACGGTTCACACAGGTCCCGGGTTCGAACCCCGGCTTAGCCATTTTCCAAAGATAACAGTTTGGCGCCCTTGCGATTAGTCGAATATCGCCGATCCTCAATAGGAGAGAGGGAGGGAGAGAGAGGGAGAGAGGGAGAGAGAGGGAGAGAGAGGGAGAGAGAGAGAAAGCGGAACATCTAAAGGGACGGCATTGAAACATTGTTAAGAATCGCAAAAGTGCTCATAGAGATGCTCACATACGAAAATCTAATCCTACAATAGAAGCTTAAATAAACATATTCTTACAAATAAATAAAACACTCATAGCTCACAGAACACTGTATTGGACAAATATCAATATATTTAGCTGAAGAGCATTACAATACAAACTCTCTCCATCTCTACTTCTTACTCACTCTGACATATATCTGAAGTCTTACACTTCCTCCGTCCTCAGTTCTTCTCTCCTACACTTTGATGTGTCTCTCCTTCAAACACATGATGCATTCTCTTCAAACACATCATGCCTCCTCTGTAAGATTGGATTTTCATATGTGAGCACTTTTGCGATCTTTAACAAACATTGAAACACGGCAACACTGGTATGAAATGAAAGAGCTTTTGAAAAGAACATTCTTAGCTACCTTTAGGCGTTGTTTGTTGGAAGGTCGAGTGATAAATGATGAAAGAAAAAATTAAGAAGCTATGGCGGAAAGTCTTCGATTAAGTGACGTCGACGCTGTCAAAAGTGAGCATGACGTCACAATGTCATAAAACCATAGACGTTCACAATGCCACAAAAATCTAGATATCTATGGCCATCGCTATTTTTGTAGACGTCACCAATTGTTGCAAGTTTTGTAGGTCACAAGTTTTAGCCACGACTACAACAATCATATTTCAAGGTAACGATTTCATTTTTGCACACTAGAACGCTTTCAAAGTAGTATGAACAATTTTGCTAAAATATACTGTATCATTAATGTATTGGTAAAATGGACACACCCCCTAAAACTCGTTAGGTTATGATTTTTGTTAGAAGTTTGCGATCATCATCAAATTTGTTGATATTTTGCTCAATTCTTTAAGTATTTTAAACGGAAGGATGGTGTTGCAATGAGGTAAACATTGTTGTGGTTGTGTTCCGTATCGAGTCGACTCTTATCACGATAAAACCGATAGCAATAATATCGGTTATCAAACTGTGAGGGGTCCCGGTATGTCGCTCCGGAACCAACAATTTTTTTGTGTATATATAAAAGTGTAAACACTATAGCACACTATGCCATAGTACTTTATACTATACTGTATTACATTTTACACATTATATAGTAGGGCATGTCATGTCATGGCGTTCGTTGACCGTACAACTATCACCGATAACTATCGAGCATGATATGTATTAGTATTCCATCCCAATATATTGGTTTTTCATCGCGATAATTCCGTTACCGAAATACCGGACCAATATATCGCTATCAGGTAGTAAAAAAAATGTACATATCGGTCATGGGCAAATGGCTGCCTATACACAACACTATACCGTGAATCACTATTAGAGTTAATGTTTTTTGCCACTTAAAACATGTTTTCTCCGTACACACTTGACGGATTATAGATTTGACAGTTTCGATTCAAAGGTATGATTCTCAACTTCCAATCGGCGGTCTCAAATCAAAAATCGCGCAAGTGTGTACGGAGGAAAAATGTTTTAAGTGGCAAAAAAAATGTTAACACTAATAGCGATACACGGTGTATTGTACTTTAGTGTTGTAAGTGTCCAAATAACAATTCGCTTTGTTAAAACCGGACTGCGGTATACCGGATGAACTTAGGTATGGAAAATGACACTACTTATACTGTTGAAATTTTATCCTCATTTTTCTGGGTAAGATCTCTCGTACGGTTTCCCATTAAATTGTACGGCTCAATTGCAATCCAAAGCCATTAATGGCAACAGAGTGATTAAGGGTCAAGTTCCATCATACGTTTTTTTAATCATATGGCCAACTCTACAGACCGGGTCGATTGAGGGTGAACCTCCATCAAGCGTTCCCAGTAACCGTACGGCCACGTTTAGTGGAAGTAATATTTGTATCATTTCTCCATTAGGTCGTGCCAGTGAGGCAAAAAATAATTACGTGTTGGGTTGCGATTGGAACCACGTAGGATCCTGTTCAAGTGGCCGGGAATGTTGAAATATTCGAAAAGCACAAAATATGTACGGCATATGTACGGTCGAACACAGATTAAAATATCTATCAGCGCTACGCAAATGTACAATTTGTACGTTCTTGTCATTTCGTTGTACCAACCGTTTGGAAATCCTTTTCAGAATGAAAATTTGTACTTTATTGTTTGTCGTTTTGTTTTATACACAAAGTCCTTTCCACGAAGGAAAATTGTCGTCAGAAAGATATCATTCGGCAAAGATTTTTTCGTCGCTTTGAAATCCGTCCTATACGAAGGCACGTGGCCTTTGGCAATTGTGAGGTCGTCATCGCTCGTCCGTCGTGGATGAAACCTTTTTGTTTCCACGTGGACCAATAGACACGTCCAGTATGTGGCAAGTCTCTTCCCGAAGACAGTTGAGGAGACTCGCCAGATACTGGATAGAATGGGCGTTTGCGTCGAAAATTCAAAATAGGACAGTGGAATTTTTCGCCAAAAAGTTTGGAGAATCTTGAACCAATCTCCAGTAATCATGTTTAAAAAAAAAAAAAAGCAGTACGGCCATGTGCGAAAATGAGCTGGACCCATACTAAAATGCACTTTTTCCAGTAATGAACCTCACTTTTCGCCTGATGGCGGTTCACCCTGAGTCGATGTTCCATCGAGGTATATAAACCACGTTCTAAATTGATTGGCGCCACGCAAGCTGATCGATATTGAATATCTTTCAGATTTTGGCACCGACAAACTTAACTTCAAATCTTCACTTTTGTACCATGTCCTGCGTACTAAGTAATCATACGACAAAACTTTTATACTTTTTGCAGACGCTTGTCTATACGCCAGCTCATTTGTCCTTTGAGAGAAAAAGTGTGACGAACAAAAGTTACTGAAAATAGCGTGACGAATGAATGTTACGAAATTTCGTTTTTATTTCCGGTTGTATTTTGGAAACCGCGTGTCATGTGCAAATCTTAATATTTCTCGTTGGTTTTCCATCATGACACGTAGCTTAATCGTCCACCGTGTCACAATTTTTTTTTTCTGTATCTTCCAACCATAGGCGTTTTTTGGTAGGCCTTTTGTAGGTCGCCTTTAGCGTTAGTTGTGTTACTGGCTTTCCATGTGATCTTCTTAGATCGCTACTTTCATCAGCGACCGTCCGATCCAACGAATCTGACGATAGTCTTATCGTAAGTTGTGTTATGGGCTTTTCATGTGATCTTCTTAGATCGTTACTTTCATCAACGACCGTCAGATCGTCCAAATCTGACGGTTCAAATAAAAAGTTGCTCAAAACTCACAGAAAAAGATTTTTTTGTCCGCTTTTTTTTCAAATTTAGACATGACGTTTAATTCTCTGTCGATCCATGTGCAACTCAACCCTGTTACTATTTTATTTCATTTTGCGGCCAATACAATATGGGTCTTAAGGCCATATTGTATGTTTTTCATACAATAGGCATATTGTATGGGCGTACGGTCACCTACTTTTGAACTGCTTCCAACCCACCTCGAGCCCACCTCCTCGAGGTGGGTTGACAGTTACAGAGAAAAATGAAGCGAACTCTTCGCAGATTAACATCTGACGGCCATTATCACCTCCAAGACCTTCGAAGAGTATTGGCAAGATTCTCTGTAATGTTGTTTTTAGAATAAAAACAAAATAGGCGGTACGATCTGGTACGGAGAGTCGCAGATTTCTGTAAACTTCCCCACTTTTCGCCTGATGGAACGTTACCCTTAGGGACCCTCCAGTTATTACCCTCGGGGACATTTCAAAGGTACGTTTCCGAATTTTTTAGGCCGTTAGATGTTAATCCGACGGTTAGATGTGGTTTAAGACTCTAGGTCTTAGGATACATCTTTTAGTACTTTGTG
>JBBHKE010001708.1:0-27500 GCA_037447655.1 Zygnema cylindricum
GGGACGGAGGGAGGGGGGCAGCCATGAAAAGTAATACAGTTTTAGGGTTCAGTTAAACTATTTCATTTTTTTTTTTTTTTTTTGTTGCAGCCTCTGTGGTCGAATCCGAGTCGAAGACTTTCCCACGTGTTCGTACAAAAAGTACATAAATCGTACATAATTTGGCCAAGTAGCTCTAAATTTATGTACGGATACATAACTGTTTTGGATCGAGCTAAACCGGATTCTGTCAGTTCGGTTTTAAAGATTCGCAAACTATTTAAACCGTAATGGTTCGGTTGGACCGATTTTAATTTCCGCTGGTCGGTTTTTATCGAGCCAAACCCGGTTTGAATCGTTGTACAGATTTTTCTTTTCAACACATGTTTGCTCCCAAAACTCATCCCAAGACTTTGACATTCTATTTAAACATTGAAGTAATAATAGATGCCACCAAAGCCCAACTCTCTTGGTAAGCGGCTGGCGCCAAGGTGTTTTGTAGGACTCAAACCAAGAGCCCCCCAAAATATTGGTAAAGCAACTTATCTACGAGCGAGGAGGCCTTCCGAGAAATCAACAATACCGTGGCCGACCAGTTGGTGTACAATCCTAAAGAGGCGATCATCAAATTCGGAAAGAGAGTAACGGAGAGAAGAGTTGGGGGATAAAGTGTGAACTAAGAATAAAGGGCGTTGGGCAAAACAACGAGTTAAGATAGCAAACGCGACATGTGAATCCGTAATTTTGGGAGGGTCCTCACAATGAGAAAGGTCGTCCAACAATGCGTCTTTAACAAACTGGTAAACAAAATTAAGGCCTCCAATAAGGGAACCTAAAGCCCGTATACCCTCTTGAGGAGTGGAATTGTGAAATCCTAAAGGGGGAGAGAAATTCGATGGTAGGCCATTCGGCCTTTATGGAACATATTTGGTGACTTTAGCGTAAAGGAGTATCTTAGAAAGCTGCTGTACAAAATGGTGAAAGGCAAGGACAACCCGATCCGACGGGCCTATGATAGAAGTGTCGTCAACAACTGAAGGGAACAAACAACTTGGAAAAGTCGTAGTCGGTGCTCTTAGAGCTTGTAAGTGAGCGAGAGCAAACAAAGGGGCTCCTACAGAGTCACCTTGACGAGTACTAGTTACTGATCCCAAAGTGGTAACGTCCCCTATTGGGCCTCCGGTGGGATAAAGCAAGGGGCTGGGTATAAAGTAAAATGCACGAACAATAGGGAACAGTTAATTAATAGGAGACGGCGCGTGTCGGAGCTCACGAAAAATGGTGTGGCGATCGACAGTGTTAAAGGCGTTGGCAATGTCGATTTGGAGAACCACCCAATCCGAATGTAAGTCAAGAATCGCCTGTAAACCGTGGACGATCGCCTCACAACCTCCTCGTGTTGCGACACCAAACTATGTGGGGGGAGATGATATTATAAATCCCTTTGAAGTTGTAAACACATTAACGTCGTTAGAAGAGAAGTACTGCTTGAACGACTTCTCGAAGATGAGGAGGAATAGGCGTGTAAAACTTCTCGAATATGAGGAGGAATAGGCGTGTAAAGCCGCGGTCTGGTGTAACTCAAATGGTAACATCCTATAACATTAAGATTGCGTACAAAATCCCAATCATGGTGAGAGGGGTGGCGTTGGAGGGGGGGAGTGTTGGTAGGAGGCCCATCTTGTGCAGTAGAAGGAGCTGAAATGATCTTGGGACACGCTTTTACATGTCTACCTCGACCATCACCCATAGTTACTCTCTTATAACAATCTTATGGACTTCGCATCTCTGTCGGCAATCATGGCTGTCCAATCATTTTTTATTTTTGTATATTTTCATAATAGTCTATCAGATTAGCGTGCGAAAAGTACAATATTAACGTGCGAAAAGTACAATATTAGCGTGCGAAAAGTACAAGATTAGCGTGCGAAAAGCATAGTACCTTGAATGCGTTCAGCATCAGATCGACGGCTGCGATTTACTCCACAGAAGTAGGATTTCAAATCCAATGAGGATTCCGTGTACATCACTACAGTATATACGTCTTTTGGTGTTTTGTCGTTTCTGGTCAAAGAATGGCACCAGATTCATTCAACTGCCGACACAATTTTGCTTTCGAAAATAAGTTGTTGCTTCAAATTTTACCGCCAAATTTATCTTAAATTTTACAAATTTGTTTTTTGTTTTTGTGTTCTTTTTTGTTTTTTTTGTTCGTTCTTATACGGAAGATAAAATAGACTAAATTTCAAATAGAATAATATAAGAAATAGAAGTTGACGTCACATTGAGACAGAAGGTATGTCCCTCTGTCTCTCTCTCCCTCTCTTTTTTTTTTTTGACAGTTCAATATGTTTTCGCACTTAATATTTATACTTTATATACTTTATATATTTATGTATTTAATAATTTATAATTTAAGTTTCTTCTTTGTGAATAGGACAATGCAAGTTTCTTATCTCCTTCTCTTCCTTGTTATTTTGTTTTATTGATTTTTTTTTTTCTATCTGTCTTATCCAACATTTATATACATATATATATATTTTTTCCCATTTCATGTTTGCAGGTTGAAATTTGCTATTTTTTTTCTATTTTTGCAATTTTTATTGGGTATTCTCCTTTTACTTTTAGGCCAATTTTTGAAGAAACTGATACAAAAAAAAAATAAAAAAAAATGATCGGAATGTCGCAAATTTGGAATCGACAAATTTCAAATTCTACTTTGGGTCTCGTCGAAAAATCGCATTTGTTTACAAAGGACAAAGAAAAATGGGGTTTTGAAATTTCAAAAACGTTTTTTTTCCTCGTGCTCGAAGCTAAAAACCGACGAAAAAATTATTCGAAAAAAAAAATTAACGAAATTGGAAGCATGTGCAGAAAAAGGGTGAGAAATTTTGGCTTTTTTTTGTTTTTTTGTTATTATTAATCATACTCTTCCTCTCCCTCACTCTCACTCTCTACATCCCCCTCTTCCTTTCCCTCTCTCTCTACCTCTCCCTCTCTCCCTCTCCCTCCCCCTCTTCCTGTCCCTCTCTCTCCTTCTCTCTCCCTCCTTCCCTCCCTCTCTCTCTCGCCCTCCCTCTCCCTCTCTCTCTCCCTCCCTCTCCCTCTCTCTCTCCCTCTCTCCCCCTCCCCCTCTCCCTCTCCTTCAAGAAAAAAGAGAAAAAGAAGAAAAAGAGAGAGAAAGAGAAAAAGGGAATGAGAAAAGAGAAAAAGCCCGCTGCCTCTCTCTCCCTCTCCCTCTCTTTCTTTCTCCCTCTCTTTCTTTCTCCCTCTCCCTCTCTCCCCTATCTCCCTATCCCTCTCCCTCGCCCTCTCCCTCTCCCTCGCCCTCTCCCTTTCGCTGGCCCTCTCCCTCTCCTTCTCCTAATATTTATTTATGATTTATGTTTATAATTACTTTTTTTCATGGACTATATATCTATATTTTTTTTATCACTTTTACTATAAATTTTCTGTTGAAATTGTAATTTTTTTTCTTTTGGAGATATTTGCTAGTTTCTGTTTCAATTTTAAAATTGAAAAATTGGCAATTTTTTTTTTCCATTCCCACTTCCTCCCTTTTCCCTATCCTTTCTCCCTCTCCTCCTCCCCCTCTTTCCCCTTCTCCCTCCCTCCCTCTCTCTCTCCCCCTCTCTCCCTCTCTCCCTGTCCCCCCTCTCCTCCTCTTTCCCTTTTTCTCTCTCCTCCTCGCCCTCTCTGTCACCCCCCTTCTTCCCCCTCTTTACTTTTCTCCTTCCCCGTCTAACTCTTGTTCTCCTCTCCCTCATATCTTCCTCTCTCCCTCTCCCAAACTCCCTCTCTACCGCCCTCCTCTCTCCCTCTCTCCCTCTTTCCCTCTCCCTCTCCCACTCCCACTCTTTCCCTCTTATCTCTCTTCCCCCCTATCCCTCTCTCCCTCTCTCCCTCCCTGTCTTTCTCCTTCCCCTCTTGGCCTATCCGTCTCTCTCCCTCTCTCTCCCTGACCTTTTTATTTCTGATTCCACTTATCTTTCCTCGCTGTCCCCCTTTTTCCACATTCTCCTCCTTCTCATCCTTTCTCTCTTCCTTTCCCTATCTCTGTCTCACTCCTTATCTCCCTCCATTTCCCTATCCTCTCCCTCTCTCAACTTCTTTCTGAAGTATAGTATCCTCTCAACCTAATCTTTTTCTCCTACCGGTCAAACTTTTTTTTTTTTTTTGTTTGTGATCGCTCTCTCTCTCTCTCTCTCTCTCTCTCTCTCTCTCTCTCGCTCTCTCTCTTTCCCTCTTTGTCTCTCGAGCTCCCTCCTCCCCTCCTTTTTGTCTTCTCTCTCCCTCACTATCTGTCCTATTTCTCCCCCGTCAATGTTCTCTCTCTCTCCCTATTCCTCCTGTGTTCCCCCCCCCCCCTTTGCTCTCCCTCTCCATCTTTATCCCTCCCTCAGTCGCTCTTCCTCTTTTGTGATTCCTCTCTCTCTCTATCTTACTCTTATTCTCTATCTCGTCCTCTCTCTCCTTCCCTCTACCTCTCCCTTCCTCTCCCTCTCCCTCTCCCTCTCCTTTACCCTCCCTCGCCTCTCCTATAGTGTCCTCCTTCAGCAACTCACCTTTATTCTCCTTCCGCCCTCTCCTCTCTCTCCCCTCTTCCTCCCGTCCTCTCTTTACCACTCCATCCCTCTCCCGTTCCCTCTTTCTCCCTTTCTCTCTCTCTCTCCCTCTCCCTCCCTCTGTCCGTTCGCAGAATCTCCTCTCTCCCTCATCTGGAGCCATGGGAGGGCTCTCCCTCTCCCTCTCCCTCAACCTCCTCTCCCTCTCCCTCCCTCTCTCTCCCTCTCCTTCCTGCCCAAACTAATTATGTGAGTGCGGCGGTGGAGGTTTTGAAGAGAGAGGAAGTCATCGCTCTTCCCTCCGATACCGTTTATGGATTAGTTGGAGATGCTTGGTAAGTGCTCTCTCTCTCTCTCTCTCTCTCTCTCCCTCTCTCCCTCTCTCACTTTCTTTTCCCTCTCCCTCTCCTACTCCCTATCCTTCATCCTCTCCCTCCCCCTCTTTCTCTCTCCGTCTCCTTCTCCCTCTCCCTCTCCCTATCCTTCACCTTCTCCCTCTCCCTCTCCCTCTCCCTCTCCCTCTCCCTCTCCCTCTCCCTCTCCCTCTCCCTCTCCCTCTCCCTCTCCCTCTCCCTTGCCCTTTCCCTCTCCCTCTCCCTCTCCCTCTCCTACTCCCTATCCTTCTCCCTCTCCCTCTCCCTATCCTTTCACCTTCCCCCCCCCCCCCCCCCTCCCCCTCCCCCCCTCCCCCCCCCCCTCTTTTTTCCTTCCCCCCCCCCTGTTTTTTTTCGTTCATGTTTTTTTTTTTTGCAGTTCGAGAAAATCCGTTCAGCGGATTTACGAGATCAAGGGTCGAGATTTGACGAAGCCTTTGGCAGTTTGTGTGGCAGAGATTGCTGACGTGGCAAAATATGCATCCACTGAGCATCTGCCACCTGGCATGCTCAGAGATCTCCTGCCTGGACCTGTCACGTTGATACTTCCTAGGGGTACTTTCGGGTATTTTTTTTTTTTTGGAAGTTTTTGAAGTTGTAAAAAGGACTGTGGAAGGGACAGAAGAGGGACAAATGAGAAGAGAAAACTTTAATTGGCCTTGTCTTTCTTTCCTTTCATGCTCTTTGTTTTTCGTGCTTTTCCACTTGTCCTTTTCCTCTCTCTCTCTTTCTTGTCCCTTTCTTTTGTGCTTTTCTATTTCCTCTTTTCGTTTTCGGGTCCTTTGTTACGTCTTTCGCTTTCAACAGGAGAAAATTCTCCATTGGATCAATTTTTAAAATCTGGGATCGAAATTTTTCTTTTGTCCTTTTCTGTTTCTTCTCCGACTCTTTTTGTCTTTTTTGCTTGCCCTTTTTTTCGTCTTTTTCTCTCGAAAGGAAAATAATTCTCCATTGGATCGGTCTTTAAATCCCGAATAGGAAGTTTTTTGTCTTTTGCCTTTTGTCTTTTGTATGCTTTTGTTTCTGTTGCTTTTTTTGTCTTCTCTGATTGTCCTCTCTTTCGGCTTTTTCTTTCAGCAGGAGAAGATTCTCTATTAGATCGATATCTTTAAATCCGGGAATTGGAAGTTTTTTGTCTCTCGTTTTTTTCTTTTCTATGCTTTTGTTTCTGTTGCTTTCTTTTGTCTTTTCTGATTTTCCTTTCTTTCGGCAGGAGATGATTCGCCATTGGATCGATCGTTAAATCCCGGAATCAAAAGTATCGGAATTCGAATCCCGGATTCGTTATTTATCCGAGAAGTCGCAAAAAGGTTTAATGGGGCTTTGGCCCTCACGAGTGCGAACACTAGCGGACAAAAAAGTACCGTCAGAACGGAGGAATTTAAAGATCTTTGGGGGAAATGTGGAGCCGTTTTCGATGGAGGGATTTTGAGGGAGGGGAGGGAGGGATCCACAATTGTGGATCTCACAAAAAAAGGACAATTTTCCATTGTACGGAAGGGAAGGTGAGAGAGACGCAAATCCCTTTTTTTTTTTCCTTGATAGTTTGAAGCATAGTTCAAAAGTAGGCGTTTTTATGGTAGGCCTTTGGTAGGCGCACAAAACTTGACACAAAACTCGCGTAGAGTAAGCATACTGTATGTGTGTGCGTTTGTGCACACTCTTGTACGAACGTACGAATCGGACGTATGATCATAGTACAGCGCACGCCGCTGGACGAAATTTTTCAGCGAATTGACACGGCGTAGGATGAGTTGTGTTATGGGCTTTTCATGTGATCTTCTTAGATCGCTACTTTGATCAGCGACCGTCCGATCGTCCAAATCTGACGGTTTAAAATAAAAAATACTTCAAAACTCACAGATTTTTTTTTTTTTGTCCGAATGTTTTTCAAAATTTAGACATGACGTTTAATTCTCTATCGATCGATGTGCAACTCAACCCTGTTACTATTTTTTTTTCATTTTGCGACCAATACAATATGGGTCTTAAGGTCATATTGTATGTTTTACATACAATAGGCATATTGTATGGGCCTACTTTCACCTACTTTTGAACTATGGTTTGAAGTGAAGGTACTAATTGAAAATTTCTAATCACACAAAAAAGATCAGAAGTGAGAGTCATAATAGTTTTTGTTTTTTTGTTTTAAACCGATTACGTGTTAAATGTTTTTTCTTGACTTTGTATCTTAAGTGCTTAAAATATTTTTTTGAAATTAATTTTGTATCATTTTTCTCAACAAATTTTATTTCGAATGTTAAAAGATAGTAGGTAAATTTCGAATCTAAAAAGGTAGCCAAAAACTTGTAGAAAATTTTAAATTTATTCTAACAGTGGAAAAATGTTTCTTTTAGCAATCAAAATTATTATTTATTATTATTAATTATATTTACTAGTCTTTGGAAGTTTAATATTTGTGTTTTTAATCGATAATGGTTCTTTGAATTCGAAATAATCTCATATTATAAAGAAGGGTCCTGGATACATTAGTTGGACGATTTGTGGAAATTTCAATTTTTTTTAATTAAATGGTTCCGAAATGGAAAACTATTTTTTTGGTTTTTTTTTCTTTTTTTTTTTTTTTCTGGGGAATTGGCATTGTCTCGTGTCTTTTTTCTTTTTCCAATTTTTTTTTTTGTTGAAATAAGAATAATAGTAATAATAATTACTTTTTTTTTTCTTTTGGGCAGCGCATTGGTCGAAACTGTTACTATTCTTCGCGAAAAGTACAAACTTCAAGAAATTACTTCAAGTGACTAATGTCTAAAATGATTAGAAAGAAAAAAAAAAAACCAAATCAAAACAAAAATAAAAACAATAACAAAAATATGGATTAGGAACTAAAAATAATAATAAGGTTTTAAGAGCCTGAAGTGTTGTGGTATTAAGGTTGCAATCAAATTTAAGTTCCTTTTGTAGGTTTGTATATTGTTTGTTTCTTCTTATAATGAGAAACAAAAGGATAGGAGTATGTCTTCAAAATTGCTTTTTTATGCTTTTATATATATTTTCTTTTAGTGATGTTATTTGTCTTTTTCCTGTCACGTAGCATGCCTTCAAAATTGTATTTTTTTGCTTTTAATATTTTTTTAATGATGTTTATTTGTGAATTCTTTTTTATTCTCTTCTACTCTCCAGTGGTCTTATCGTAGTCGTGACGGACTTTAATAGTGTGGACGGTAGACGGGCGAGGTTTACTTAGTGTGCTGTTTATTATGTCAATGTTTGTATTTTCAATTTTTTTCAATATACCATAACACAAAAAAAAATAAGATTGTATTCTTTGATGTGCCCAAATAAAACATTGGGCACAAGAAATTTTAGTGTTTTAATTCAACATTTCCTACATTCAATACACTCCGTACATTCCGTATATTCCGTACATACATTGGTTACATATGTCTTTATTCTCGTTGATTATTTTGGCGTTGTGAGTGCACTCCAATTCATAATTTTTGCAACAACAAAAGTCCATCTTACAAGCTTTCTTGTCAGTTGCCTTTTTTCCATAATCCTTCTCAAGAGTTGTTGGTCGGTTTTTAACATGTTCTAGTTTCCTCTCTTTCTTCCGACTTGTTTTTCCTTTACCTACTTCCCGTTTTTTAGTTTTGTATCTGCCGCCTTGTCCTTTCTCTTGTCTCGGTATAGTTTACCATTGTTCTTTCTTAATAGTGTTTGGTGCACTCCTATGTTAGAATGGGCTCCATCAAGGCACCTCCTTTTCTGTATAACTGATGTTTTTCGTCCGTATAAATGCCATCTCATCTACCAGATCTACACTATATGTGGTTCCTACCGATCGACCAACATCTATTACAGACCAAAAAAATCCAAAATTAGATAAAAAAGAATGGAATCTGGTATTGAATCTGAGTTTTCTCGACGTCATCATACTGTTCCCTTATCATATGACCGTTAGTGTTGAGTATCAAGAGCCCTACTGATAATCGATGCATCGTCTTGATATATCGAGAAGGCAAATATCACGAATAAAATTACGATATCGATCGGGTCAATAACTATCTCAATGCCTCTGTATATTGGTTTGCCGATTTTTTTTCAAAACCTCACCCCCGGTGAATCTTCCGTAGGATTTTCCGTACATTACTTCCGTACTGAGGCTGCATAGACCCACACCTCCCGCCAAATGTATCGCGATAATTTTTGTTGATCCCGGAGCGATATATCGGCGTCGTTCGATTTTTGAATTATCGAATATCAAATTTACTACAATAAGAATTTTTCCTATACACAAACACCTCTTATTCTGCCACTGTAAAATATGTGTCCATTAGAAAGAGCATAATCCATCCTTCCTCCCCCTCCCCCTCCCGAAATAGGTCTAAAAATATATTCCAAAACTTTGCCAGAATCATGACTCCCAGACCCCCTCCATCTATATATATATGGTTCCACCCTTGAAGGATTGCGGAATTTATAGTTTTTTGAGAGAGAGATCGAGTGATTGCGTCGCGGAATGGGGACAAAATAGGGAAGAAACGCTCGACCCCATAATGATTGAGCTTTTTCTGTTGAGGAAAAGAATCTCGGGCTTGAAGAGAGAGATTGCCCACAGATATTGTGAAAGCTTTGCTGTCACATAAAAGCTGCTTACTGAGTCATCCCCTCACCTTTACACCGTAGTCATGGATAGAGAAAACTACACTATCGCTAATAGTGTTGATATTTTTTTCCACTTTTTTTTTCCATGCACACGTGTCTGATTTTCGGTGGGAGACGGCCAATCGGAAGGTGAGAATCTTGCCTTTCAATCGCAACCGTCAGATTAACAATCTGACGACTGTGCAAAGGAAAAGATGCTTGAAGTTGGAAAAGAAACATTAACATTACGGCGAATTAAACTAGGTCAATTGGTTTTTTGGCGCTCATGTCATAAAAATGGTTCAAATATAAGCTGCCTTTATAATTCCCCACTGGCGGGTAATTCCTTTGTTTCAGTCCAACACCACAAAATGATCAATTTTTTTCCATTTTTCTTTTTATTAATTTCTTTTTCTTTCCACGGGGCTAAATTCACAATCTTGTGCAAATGGTGGCAAAAATGAGCATCTTCACTAATAATGGTAGCAGCAGAAATTAGACATCTCATTTCCTATACATCAAAAGTGACACCGTGGGCATTTAGAAATTGACCATCTGTCTCAATCTAGACCTCCAAGGTTTTCTAAAAAGGACGTTAATGTTCCCAAATTCCTAGCAGTATTCAAATTCCTCTGTAATACCGCCGGCGTAGTTTGACTTCTCCTCAAAGGACCTTCGACTACTAAACGTTTTGATGATCCACTTCTTTTCGGTTCTATTTTCACTTTCCCTAACTTCTTCAAGGGCTTGCTTTGAGATGGATCTAAACTGCTCTTAATCGAAACAAGCAACGATTCGATTCTCTTCAATGCATCGGGATCCTCTTCGACATTTTTGTCATTTTGTTCCATTCCTAACGGCATTTCCCTATCAGTTTGCATCGCACGACCAATGGGAATCCAATCATATTTCGAAGCATCTAGGTGTTGTCGAACATAACTCTCTAATCCCGTATACTCTGTTGGGTTACGCTTAAAAAGATAGTCGAGATAAAAAAGGTAATGAAGAGGATTATGTTCCCGTTTGACGTGATTCAAAAAACCTCCGAGACGACGTTCAAAAGAAAAGCGGCCGATGCTACAAACAAAACATTTGTCATCTGCACAGAAATCGTGACAAGTTCAAAATTGATCAGTGAACAAGTAAAAAAGACCCAAACAAAAAAAACAAACAAACAAACCCGTTTATCTAAAGTAACAATGCCTAAACTACCTAGATAAAGTGGATACTTCTTATTGTTGATGTTATATACATGGCATAGACCGGAAGTATCCGTGAAGGAAAAAGACACGAAACTCAGACTTTTGACAAACAACATATGGAGGTAACTACATCCGATAGAAGAAGGTTGGAGCTATATCTAACAAAAATTAGCAAAACAAAAACGTGGAAAGAAAAACAAAAAAACCCAAAAAAAGCGGACTTAACTTACCGACATCCTTCTCTTTGGCAGCACGTTCGTCGCGAATAGAAGTGAAGGCATCCACAATCTAGACACAGAGAGCAACATAAAACCTTCAATTTGTAAGGAGAAGGAGAGGGAGAAACCAGAGGGCAAAATGTGAGGAGCCAAAAGATAGTTGTTTCGAGAACATAAATCATTGTCAAAAGTATACAAAGACAAAAGATAACAAATGCGAAGGTCGCATGATCTCTTCACAACGCACAACAATATCGTACTGTCAATAGTTCTAAACTATGGAAGAAAAACTAAAGAAAAACCCTGCAAAAAAAAAGCTCTCCACAAACATTACTTTCACAATTGCAAATTACAACATCCAGTATCTGACGCCGCTGTAACTATTGACGAAAACAGATTGTCTGCTAAAATCCACAAAGTTTTCTTGTTTCCCAAGACTTAAGAATTACGTCATTCCTCCATCCGCACTTAAAAGGACATAAAAGAAACTAATCATGGATAAAGAGAAAGAAAAAGAGAAGAAGATATACCTGTCCGGTGAAGATATTTTGCAACAGAAACACCCAAATAACGAGGAAGGACAGGATGAAAATGGTCCGAAGTTGCTTGACAGGATTGTCCAAAACAGACTCGGGAACTTCCTCCCACGTCTCCCAAAGACCTCCAATTGTGGAAGTTGACACAGCGTTCACCATATGAAGCCCAATACACTCATAAAGTGTTGTACATATGGAGTCCGGTCGAGGGCCTCCATACGCCAAAAAGGAAACGACAGAATACATAAAAATGACGAGTACTCCCACAAGTCCGGTTCGAAGAAGCAGTGGCCCTCCTACATAAGCAGATTGGAGGACTAATGCTCCCGAAGGGTGATATACTAGGAAGTCGAGAAGATGGAAAACAAAGAAAAAAGGTGATAAAAAGATGCCCGCGATGCTGTACGAAAACACTTAAGCGTTTGTCAGTTTCATAGAGAGAGAAACTCTAGTGTACAAGAGGTTGTTAGTAACCAATTACTGCTTAATGCAAGTTTCTGAAAAACGCTAACGGCTACATACATGTTCCTTTTTATCAAGAAAACTTGTATTTATATGTACCTGACTGCTGATAGACTGACACTTCAAAATTGAGTAAATAAATGCAAACAAATGCAATTTCAGCATCTTATACACAACCATGAAGAAGTGGAATCGGTCTAAAGACAAAAACTGGTCTACAAAACAAATTTTCTGTGCATCCTATGGCTTTAATCGAAGAGCACTTAAAACTCCACGAATAAAAAAATTGGAACTTCATTATTTTCATTCCTCACCATTAAGTCAGTAAATTGGTAGTCAGAATGTTACCTATTGCGATGAGGGTTCGATTATTTGTCTCAAAACACACTGTTGAGAAGCAAAAATTTCAGACATCTAAAATAGAGTAATCCACACTAAATGTTGTAACAATAGAATGGACGGCCCAATTCTTACCTTGCTAAGACAAGGGAAACAAAGTACCAAAAATCTGCGCACTTCAAAATGTGCCTCCATGGCATGTGCTCTAAATCCTGTAGCTGTTGTAAATGGTTACCCAAATGCTCTACCTCCTCCCTGTCCCTCTCCGTCTCGTCTTCCTCATTGTCCTCAGCTGCATTGTTTATATCAACAGAAAAAAAAAAAAAAAACAGATGAATAGAATCACGGAAGAAAAAGAAGTTCGAGACTTATTGTTCGGCAAAAAGTGAAATTTCTAGATAATGTTGATTTACATAGAACAAGAAAGTACAGCAGCGACAGAAAGATTAAAGTTTAAACACAAATCAACAACCAGCAGCAGTAAAGGGACTTCATGAAAATGCACTCATTATACAGAAACAGACGAATAAAGAAAAACACATGGCACTAGTTATGAACAGAAATAAAGATACAGAGAAAAAAAAAAAGAAAAAAATATAAAGAATAAAATGTTTCTCACCTTGGTTCGCAATCGCGTCATGCACATCCTTCTCATGCTCTCGGTGAGCCGCTTTTAAGATAAGGAAAGGCGATTCTACCAAAACAACAGTCATCAAAGCCAATACTGCTACCAATGCTTGTATCACACCCAAAACTTTTATCAAAACCCAAGCTGTAACATGTCTGTCCCAGGAACTTCTAGTTTGCCCGTAGCTTAAGACCAAGATAGTAACAATAACCACTGAAAGATAGAACGGGCCCCTTTTGATTTCTGCTGAACGCCTCTGCATAAGACTTGACCATGGTCTCCTCCGCCTCATTCTCTCATTGTGTTGAAGTTTCAACATAAGGTGGTGAGCCACCGCCATAAATTGCTGGACCTTCTGAGAAACACAATAATTTAAAACTGGAAGGATCATTACAGTCCAGACTATTAACTTTTATGTGAAGGCACTTCATCCAGTAAAACAAAGCAGGTCATTATCATCATTTATTTTGTTGCCTACCAAGCTGATCAGTAGAATTATTCATAATATACTAAAAAGATCCTCGAGAAACTGGAAGATCCTGCATATAGAAATTGCATGTGTATGGCAATCAGCGGAGAATATCATATCAATCGTGTAGCAATAATTGCCAAAAAGGTCCACAATACTATCACAGTATAGCATCTAATAATACATCACGGAGTGTCACATTTGCCAAAATTTATCACATAACTCATCCTTATGCTTGACATGAACATGGAAAAATCAGCTGATAAAGCTTTAAAGAGTGTTACCCACAACATCTCAAACGTAGATAAACACGTAACATCAAATTTTTTACCTGAACAGGATTCTCTCGTGGGACTTCGTATAGTTCCTCGAGAGTCCGTTGTGTCCATTTGCTGTCCTGTGAGACTCGTCTACACTCCGCTGTGAGAGGAAAATATACCTTCTCCAACTGACCCTCTCTAACTACCTCAATTGCACAAGTGCACTTATCAAAAAAATATTGAAGTGCTTTGTCAGTAGAAAGTGTGTGCTCAAAACAGAAGTTCCCACATCGCTGCGGTTTTTCGCATTTTGAATAACTAAATGTACAGTGTTTGGTGGACTGGCTCCCTGGAAGACGAACGGGGTGAACTAAGAACTCAGAATGAGAAACTGCTATTTGAGGCTCCGGTTTTAGAGACAATGAACGTCCCAAAGTGACCATCAGCGCGTCGAAGTTGTCGAGTTTGACAAGAAGGATGAGAGAGTTTAACACTTCGGAACGAAGAAGAAACCTTCTTGTATCTGCTGTGAAAGAAGCCCATATAGGACTTTTAAATAACTGTGATCTTCGACCTCCGACTGGATTCGGTTTTCCAGTAGAAGGAACTCGCCCAGCATTTTTCATAGGCATGTATGGATTGGCTATTTTCCCCACAAATTTCAAAGAACCAGCGCCTATTCCCGCAGCGAGAGTTTTTGGGAGAGAATGCGTTCCTTCTTTATTATGGTTTCCAGAAAGTGCATGCTGTGCTTCTTTCAGACCATCTCCGGAACTGCTATCCCCTCCTGTCTCTTTGCTTTCAGCAATTCGATCGTCTAAAAGAATACTTTGCATTTGTTTGCAACGTTGAATAAGAACAGGGAATCGAATTATTGCCGCCATTTTCCCAGGAATCTCCACATTGGTTCCAATTTCTTCCAGCAAACTGAGGTACAAAGTGAGGACTCCATTTCGAAGCCAACAACGGAGATCGTTTGGACCCAACTGCCAATCACAGCCGAGGTTTTGGCCAGAAAAACACCATTAATCCAAAACTACTAAAAGAAAATATCAAAAGTAAGTCAACTAAGCTGGATGATAGTTTACCTGTATAATTTACAAGGATAGCAATGGACTCATGTGAATATTCATGATAGTCCCCCGATTTGACAAAATCTGAGAGAGTTACAACAAAACTTCACCAGCACTTGTAAATAAACACAAAATAAATGAAATGTTACCCAACTCCATCAAAAGCGTCATATTGCTTGACAGCAACAAGTTAAAAATGCATTTTGAATATATTCATTTACATTACATTTTCCAACGGATCTTTGGGTAGAAAGTACCTTGGGAGACGACTTGTCTATGTCATCTTCAGTCCAATGACTTCCCAAGGAGGTGTAGTGAAGCACATCCCCAAGAACCTCCCTCGGAAAACGCAAAATGTTTTCTCCCAGTACCTCTTCTCTGTAAGCTAAACTATGCATCATGTGTTCTGCAATAGTAAGGAAACTGCTTCGCACCACAACCAGCTGATTTTCTAAACATGGACCCTGAATAGCCTCCACAACGGTATTCAACGCCTGGATATTCACAGTAAAACACACATTCCTAATTAAAATAAAAATACAACAGTTTGATGTCCTCAGAGTGCTACTCTTTATCAATAAAGACTCACAGAGAAACCGACATAGTTGACCGCTTTTACCTTCCCCATCATAAGAATATGGCGAAGTAACTTTGTGATCTGAGACATGCGGCCTTGACGAGGTCAAGAAAGAAAAGGAAAAGGGTGGAGACAAGACATCCATCAAAATCCAACAATTTGCAGCAAAAGTCCAAAACAGCATGCAAGGGAAAGCGTTAAAAAAACTCGTCGCCGCCAATTCTATCTCATGCCACCTTAAAAATTGCCCATATGACGATGACTCATCCAATAGCTGGTTCTGGCGCCAGTCTCTTCAAGTCCTCAAAAACTAAATTCCTACCTGAGTCAAGAAGACTGCCAGGGGATATGGAAGCCAGCACTTTTGAAAAAATGAATCACCTCAGCATATTGAAGCATACACATAGACCAACTTCAAACATACTTAAAGGAACGTGAACAACATTATATTTCAGATACATTCACTTACTGCACAAGAACCAACTTTGCTAACACCAGCAAGTTTCAAACAGCAACCAACATGCTTGATAGAGGAAGCAGGTGTGGAAATTTTTAATTTACGGTGGTACTGAGTAACACCTGTATGGCTTCCTTATATAAGAACCACCAAACCACAAAGCCACAGAGCCACAAACAGCCATAGTACAGCGACTAAAACCATTACAAATGAAGACCCTAGGAAAAGTATCTGAAGGTACTACAAGTAGTCACTCAGTCTCAAGAGGCCCACCTGTAGTGCAATCCCAACCAGAACAGGCTTCCGAGTCTCCAAATTTTTGTCTAACGCGGGCTGAAGGTGCTCCAGGAACACAATAACCTCATGAAGTAAATTAACTCTCTTTCCCCCACTCGCACCTTCCAGTCCAACAATCCCATGACCAATTCCTTCCTGAAGGTCATCTTGTACTCTCAGTAATCTCTGCATTTGCCCATTATGACCCTCACAAAGCAACTGAAGCATACGTAAAAGGTCATAAACATGTCCTGAGAGAATTCCCCAAGCCTTGCGCTGGAGGATGCTGTCTTTTGACCCCCACTTGGGTATTCCTCCACTCTCTTTCAAGTCACCATTATTCCTCTTATCTTTGTCCTCCTCGTCGTCGTCCTCCTCCTCCTCCTCTTCTTCCTCCCTTATAGTCTCTGTTGAAGGTTCTTGTGATGCTTGTAGTGAAGGCGTCCGCGATTCTGATTTCGAGTCTTCACTATCCAGCAACGGCATTTCAGCCTCCGCAAGGTCTCTAGCTAATGAGCTTGTCCATCCTCTTTCCAGAGAAGTTCTCGACTGAGAAGGTTTTCTCATCGATCCTTGCCGACGATTTCCCGTTCCCATCCTGAGACCTGCTACATAAACGGACTTGCCCCTTCCTTGTTTCTCTGCTTTCTCCATACTCTTCCTTACATATTTAACAGAGGCTGACGCCGCTGCAAGCTCTCGTTTAATAGAGTAAAAAAAATCCTGGTTTTGTACAATAGAATGATACATGATGCCTTGAACATGTGCATTTCCCTCATCTGTTAAAGTAATTGCTAATTTCACTGCTTCAGCCCTCACAGTTTGAGAAGGATGACTAACCAAGTGAATTGCACACGAAGCAAGACCCAGATCTGCATATTTATTTTGAGCCCTCTCTAAAGCTTGTAAACTCTCCTTGGAATTCCGCACTGGCACTCCCTTCTCAAACATCTCCCACCTTAACATTTTCCGCTCCTTTTCCTCCTTTTCTCTCAGTACACGTACTTCCTCGGAATCTCCACTGGCATTCGCAAACGCATCTACACCGTCGCTAAGATACACTAGAGCTCTTGCTACTCTCAGCAGTTGCACCATGATTTCAGGTGACATCTCATGTGGGATAGTCTGTCCGGACAAAAGTGAAGTCAATTCGACTACAACGTGCGAATAAGAAAAGGGAGGTGAAGAATTTGGAACCACTTTATGTTGACTCAGGAGAAGTGCCAAACTTCGTGCTCCAGAATTGTCGGCAGGGTGTAAATCGTTTATCTGTAACTTCTTTCCAAAAAGTTTGCAAAAGCTAATCCAATTTGCCCTTAACCGCTTTCCCTCCTCACTCGCATCAGCATCTTCACGCTCCATTTTCACTACTGGAGAAGGCAATGCAAAAACATTTTTGGAATAGCCCCCTACTAAAGCACCTGCTACCCTCATCTCCTCCAAACACCGCGCAGCCACTTCCTTTTCGCCAAGTGGCAAAGCCTCAGCCAACCTTTTCACTGCTCCAATCAGACCATCGAGCATTACCTTGTGTGAGAAAGGTAATTGAGACCGACCAATGAAATGTCGCTTAAAATATGCAGTAAGCATGGGTAATACTGCGACAAGGACCAGATGTCGAGCAGATCCTTCGACAGGACGAGGCACATCCGGTTCCGCAAGAGCACAATTCAATTCAGCTGTGAGGTCCTGCATTAAGCAGCTACTCCCTTCCCTCTGGTTACTAACCAAACCCAGTACAGCCTCTTCTAATTCTTGATGCCCTTGAGCAGGCCACATTCCACTCCTGTGGCCTCTTAATTCGGTCATGGCCTTTTCACTTTGACCGCTAACAAAACCATGGTGAAGCAGAGTGAGATATGCACATTTTACCAGCCGAATTATGGATGTATCAAGCGGCAATTTTTCTGTAACACAAGAATCCACAACGGCGAAACCTGGAAACTGGTCATGAGACACAGGTGAAAAGCCAGGGCAAACGAGCGCACGACTGTCTTCGGCTTTTTCGACCCCATTTTGTTCACCAGTCAGAAAGGTGTCAGAAGAAAACTTTGGCAAAGACCGACTAACGTCATTCATCATAACAGATTCAACATTCAATAAAGGTGAGGTGCCTCTCCTCTGAAGAAGTGACATCCTGTTAGTCCCAGGCGTTTGGGAAGCTTCAACGGCATTTTTTTCCCGGCAATCAATTCCTATCCCATTTTCTTCTGGTGGATGGACATCCTTTCGGTCAGACTTAATACCAGAGCCTGATACCTTTCCTGCTATGTAAGGGCTATCGAATATACTGCCAAGATCCAGCCCTTGCTGTCTCCTTAGACTGCCCTTGGTTGTTCCAAAACCTCCTCTGTTTCCTATAGCACTATCATTACCTCGCCTGTCAGCTTGACTTGCATTCTGAGCCACACTATTTGCCGATACCGCAAAAGTTGACTCCTTTGACAGCCACAAAAGGGTTTCCATGACATCTGTTAAACTCACCAAACTCCCAATTTTTACAGCATTTGCTGCCTGTTTCTCTGAACAACAAGCTGCTAAGAGAGAGACAAATGAAATGTGATACATGAGCTTACTTCCCAGACCAGCCTCAATGTGCTCTTTCTCAACCATCCACTGTCGTCTGGTACGCCAATCTTCCGGAGTTTTCGGTAAAGAAGCAACTCGATCAAAATGCTGTAGAAGAAGATTGGTTACAAGCATCTGATTACTTTTGATTATTTTCTCGTGGGCTACCATTGTAACCTGCAAGGCAGAATCACCCGAGACATCGAGAAAATAAGCCAGAGACACAATAATCGCTAAACAAGCGAAAAAACAAGTGAAAAAACAAACGAAAAAATCGTTAAATAAGCGAAAAAATTCAGCACGGGGAGCAAGAGAGCAGACAGACTGTCAAACTGAAATGCAAAAATAGGCCTTTTTAGGGTTTTTTATGGGGTTTTTTAAACAGAGGTCGGGTCACCTACATGGACGGTTTCCGACTAAATTTGCACAAGCAGTTAGCTTCAAATGCAGAAAGGCTGTCGCTTGTTAAGTATTAACATTTCAGCAACCTAATTCCAATGCTTCTTTCCTATTAAAAGGTCTGAAATAGAAACTGACTTCATGCATAAGCCTTTTTCCATTTTCGCAGAAACTGCACAAAATGTGACACGCAAATCGAATGCTGATCTCTTTTAACTGAAAGAGACCAAACGGATTAACAAGAACCTTTCAGGCATTTGATGCCCGATCAAACATAAGACATAATCCAGGATTTTCCAGGACGTCCCTAACTTTGGCCATTAAACACATTTGATGACCTATTTTCAAATATGCCTACATGAATGTCGAACAGTACATGAATCTCCTCGTCAAATTTAGACTCGTCTGACGACTCCCTTAAATTCAACACTGATAAGGTTATGTACTCACCTTCAAAAACTGAAGCCAATTTGCCCTTTTTCCATATCGAAGGATGAGGCGGAAGTAAGATCTTATCAGATCCTCCTCCATTTCTGAACAAAACTCATAGTTGTCTTTTACCACAGCTGAAATACACCCAGTTGCGTTAACATTCTCAAGATCTCGATGGGCAAGAAACAGGTCTAAATGCTTTACCAATGCCCTTTGATTCTCCTCGTTTGTCACTCCACTGCAAAACTGAGTACAAAGACAGCCATAGAATGACAACCTTAAGGGGTTACAAAGGATGCCCAAAAGCACGAGTGATCACCAACACTTACAGCCTGAAACAACCGGAAATATCAATGAACCTGTTCATTGAAACGGAGAGCAATCCGTTTCATATTTCCGAGAAAAAATTTAACGGACAGACAAGCATGTATGGTCCCCGACAAACAATTCGACCCCACTTCTATATTCTCCAGGGCAAAAGCCTCCGGGCTACAACTCCAGGGAACGGAGAGGTTTAGGCCAGTAAAATTTAGACACGCATCAGATGTCAAAAAGAAATGCCAGTCATGGTTCTCACATTTTGTTTTCTTTCACAAGGTGAATTTCGCAAACAGGCTAAAATTTTATGCATAACCTGGATTTGATGTGGCGTTTTCTATTGGACAACAAAGTGTCTAATGGAAAAACGTTTTTTTGTTCTCCCTTACCATTATTGCATACAACAGCGAAACGGATTGCTCTCCGTTTCGATGGATAAATGCCTTTAACTTTGAAGTATTTGACTATCTTGAACAAGTGATGGGCAAAACAGGACACCTCTACCCCTAGAACTGTGATTTCATGAAGTTGATTAAAATTAATACAGGCTATCAAGTTAACGAAAACATATTGTGACGACTTCACTCAGTCAGAGTTAGTTCCTAAGGACGCCCTCCTCTCATTTGTGAAGAACCATACAAGCATAGTGAAATTGACCTGGCTTACTTAAGAATCACACAATATCACAATATTAATTTTGCAACACCTTCCCAACAAGAGGCATGACCATGAAAGTACGTGCAGAACTTCCTGGTCCAAATTCTGTTAAGAAACCTGTTTCTATAGAGTAAATTAATAACTCAAGAACGAACGAATGCAGAGAGAAGAGTGCTTCATATATGGATGTAAAACTGCATATCATAACACAAGCTACTGCAGTTGAACATTGCATGGTTATAAAGAATCAATATTCAGGCATCTAAGTTAGCTTTACAAATGATCCACATTGTGAATGATGCAAGCAATGAACCCTATACCCAAGACCTTCTTTAATTGAAGATAAAACACCAAAGACGTGTAATACAAGCACTTTGAGATATTACGAACGAAAAAAAGCTGTAAAAAAGCTGACGCAGGAAGAAAGAAATGAACCTGCAGCTCCCCAACCCCTTGCTTCACCCTCCTGTGAACCCACCATTTCCTTTCCCTCCCCTCCTGAAACTCCCCTTCATCCTCATTTAACCCTGCCTCTCCATCTCTTACTCGCATCCAAATTCTTTAGCGAAAAAAGTAAAACTCACCATTTCAAGAAAAGAATATGCTGCGGTGAACAACGTTTCAAGACCCTTATCCTCCATTCGGCAAAGGTCCGTGGCCTGCCTCGAGGGCTTCCGCTTAAAGGGTGTTTGAAGCAGTTCAACTGTCCAAGGCCTCAAAACAATCCAATCAGACTTTTTGAAGGAAACAGCCAGACTCAACTCCCTGCAAGATTCACTGCAAGTGAAAAGCAATTTAGATACACCAAGGCAAAACATGAAATTCACAAGACTGCAATAGGTTCACCACTCCTTACTGTTCCCAACGGAATAGGTGCTCATTCCACGTTTATGTGATTGAAAAAAGAGGCATTCACATGCACATTACATCATTGCCCTGCTTACAAGGACAAAAGACTGCCATTCATTTCCCACTTTAACAAGCCCAGCACTTTAACAAGCCCAACCTCACCTATGGCTTCATGAGCTCCCAAACTACGGAGAACCAGCTGATGTTTTAATATCTTGCTGTCTTTTGGTTGAACGGCTGGATCGCAGAGGTTTCGAAACTTGCGAACAGTGCCAATGCACCGTTTCATGAAATCACCATGTATGGCCTCGTTATCGCTCACTAACCAACTTCTGAATGATCTAACAGCATGGACATCCTGTGCCACCTGAGATACACAATACACACTAATAATTGATGAATTGCTGACCTAAAAGGATCCATAAATGTTGATTGCTAACAAACGCCTGATTCAAAAGTGCTGTTTCGAAAGCACCTATTCCAAATCTGCACAGAAGTTTGTCATAATTGTATGTCTATTCTCTTCTTTTCAGTCAACATATGCTTAGCACATTGGTTGCTGTCATTGGTAAATATTAAAATTTGGTACTCCTTGTCTTTATTTATGAATAAACAGATTTTGATTCATTCAGAGTTTTGCATGCCGTTGAAGGTATCAGGATACCACAGCTGATAAAGGATTAGATATCAACATCTCCTATAAACGAATATCTTGAGAACACAGGAAGCATATGTTCTAAACCTCTAAACATGACATTTTATATGGCGTGACATAGGGTATCCATAAACTACTTGCAAAAAAGACTTTGTTTTTCAAAGTCCACTATGTACAATGAGGAGAAAGGTTAAAAACTAACAACGAAGAATGGTTAACAGACTAATAACTGACAACCTTCCTGATAGAGATCTCACTTCCCAATGGCTGTCGCTTATTGATAGATTTTGACTGTCAAGTTTCAAAGACAGAGATGAGTCATTAGAGATCACAAAAAAGGCAAATCAATATTGTTTACTCTTTTTGACATTTTATGTAATCGTCTAGACCCAATTAGGCAAAGGACACCATCCTGTATAAAAAATTATTGTCACCTTCCAAATCACTGTCAGCAACTCACTCAAAAATCTCACTACCACTGTCTTGGTCAGAACAGCCAAAGCGACGCAAACTCTAACAAGGGATTTAACGAAGAGATTCAACTTACTTCTTTATGCAGCTTCAAAACATCGTCCTCCACAATAAGTTGAGCTTTAAGCATTCCTTGCAGAATGGAAGACTTCTCGGTCATGTATCGGTCAATGAGAGAAAACGCTAGAGCTTTAAGTGGAGCAAATTTATACCGTGTCAAATCAAGTAATGCCTCCATCATATAGGGAATGCCTTTAGCAGTGCCTTCATGCGCCGATGGACTAAGTGCAGGCATGGAAAAAAGCTCGCCATAAAGCCTCTCAAAAACTCTCAAATCTGGTGGACCATCATTCGCTATCGTCAAAACAGGCGTTGACCTTGGAGATGTGGTCGACCTTTTACGCCAGGCGGTTAATTTTGATATTGTCCAAACACCTAATTTGCCCTTACCCATGCCCCTCTTCCTATCCTTCGCATCACTGGCTCTATGTGGAGAATCAATCCCCGACCCTTGCCATTTAGGGAACAAATGCTGGAAGGAGTTCCGTATACCATAATGTTGAGCATAAGAAGATAATGTTCCGGAAAGCTCCGAAATATCACCTGTTTGTCGCACCTCAGCTGCTGCAAGATGTTCCGTAATGTCCCAAACGGACGAAGTTGTACGTTTCCCGAGATTGGAAAAGCGACCAAAGGCAAGGCTAATACACCAATTGATTCGCATATCAAAAAGGTACATAAGCATATCACATATTGTCGTTTTTGCCTGTAGAAAGCGTCCCATGTACCATTTGTTAATCCCTGCATCAGCAAACTATTATGAGGATCCCACTTTGGTGTGAATCCTCGTCCCATACGACTCCAATCCTTTCTCAAACTACACCTGCCTGTCACACAATACCAGCCAAAACTAAAAGATACGAAAAGCTATTCGTTTCCATACATAAATAGTATGATCTAAACCCGCATTGACTCCTGTAAAGCATTAAACATAAATACTGTACACCAGTTTGTATTAGTTTTAATGTGAAATGGTTGCTAAAATACCCATAGCGCGAAAATGAACCAATGCCAGGTGAAAGCTTTGGCAAAAACGACAAAGGAAAACGTGACAACACACCATAACTACACACAAGGTCATCTGCTGACCAGCTCGTAGAGAGGGGGGGAGGGGGAGGGGGAGGGAGAGGGAGAGGGAGAGGGAGAGGGAGAGGGAGAGAGAGAAGGGAAAAAACTACAGAATGACAAAAAGCAGAAGAGAAACTTTCACAAAACATCTCATCGTGCCTTTCTTTCTTTCATGCACCTTCATGATGAATGTTGTTTTTCTCTCACCTCCATGATTATACGTGAGCCTGGATGCTCTTCAAAGCGAGCATGTCTTCCATGCCTTAGTCTGTCTGAACCGGTGTCATGTCGTCCATCCAATAAAGGAATAATAGCGTCTACCAATAGTGCAATAGAGCCATCCCAGTCACGAGAAAATGTTCCAAACAAACCAAATTGTAACATTTTGTTGCACATCCTCAGAAGCTCTAAGATAAGTGAGCTCTGGCCAGGCTTGCTAGAGTTGAAACGCAAATCTGTACTGTGAAAGAAACTAAATGTAAGCTTTTTGAGTCGTACAAAGTCGACCTCTAGGGCATTGGTCGGGTAATTGGGGGAGGGGTCTGCAAAAGCCGTATAACTTGGAGAAAACTCCATATCACTATCGTCTCTTGGATCAACAATAGCAGTCCTGAAAAACCAACAAGTGAAAGTGAGCTTCTGTTCCTGTAGAAATGAGCCTCACCTCTATTTAGGGTGACAAAAAACTGTTAAGACTTGTGATACATTGACTAGCTCCCATTGAAATTTGGCCAGTAGGGCACAAAAAATGCAATTCGTTTTTCCACTTTTCATGGACTATACATATGTGTCACTCACGAGACCCATAGTAACATGAGTAATTGCGATACCTTATGCAAATATGCAAGTCCACTCCTAATAATGTGAGCATAACCTGTGTCTTCAGTTTCCCTCACAGCACTTGTAGGTCATGTTATAAAGTACACAAATGATGAGAATGAGCAAGTTGAGGCTCACCAAGTAAGTGTGAATCTTCTCTGCTGCATAGTGACATGGGGTTCGCGATCAATATAAAGCAATACCAGTAACTGGCAGTACAGAGTTCGTACATTGAACGGCAACTCATTATTGAAAACAATACTCAAGATGGTATCATAATCTAGGCCAAACCGGACGCTATCAGAGAGTAGCCAGCTGATTGCCTTGTGATTTCGCTGCATGCAGAGACTACAGAAAAGTTCGAGCATTGCGAGGTAGTTGATGAAAAGAAGGTCTGTTTAGGCACGAAATTATAAGTCAATTGATATTTGAACAAAGCAAATGTATAATCAGGACCAACCACATTCAACAAAGCCACGACATGGAAATGTATCCTACAACATTAAAAAAGGGCCAAAAATTATTCAAATGCAGCTGTCCATCCTGGTTATAACTTTGACTTGGAGCCTACACCATACAATGTTCCAAATCAATTATGCAGATCAGCTATCATCTCTAGAATTGGAGGAAAACATAATGACTAAAAAAAGGTAGATCCAGCAGCAACCAATGAATCGAACCAAAAGAAAAAACATTCACAGCTCCCTTTCTATATGGTAGACTGGACTCTAGCCAGGAGGGTGTTTTAGAAAAAAATGGCAAGCACGAATACTGCAAGACTGAAAAAACATAATAGGAAAAAAACATAATATCTTTTTATGCAGAAAAATGATTCCCACCTTCAGCTATCCACCCGGTTGTGGAACACTGTCCATTAAGATCGTCCCTTCCAGAAAACGTGCAGCAGTCAACCTTCAAACCCCGTATATTCTGAAGGGTGATTTTCGTCTTCTCCAAACTCTGAGGCTCGGCTGACGATTTGATTTGCACATCAATCAAAACTTCTGGATGCATCTTCAGTAACCCAACAACTAAATTTTGATTCTCTCGAAATGGCGCCCCTTCACAACTACAAAGAACGCGCAAAAATTGAACAAATACAGGAAGCTGAATGTTCCGGAATGTCCCAAACATAAACCGAATCTGCATATCCGGTACAACCCATCAGCGACTATAAGCCTCAAAAGAAAATAAACAAAGTCGAGAATCATAACATCCAGAAACCCCCAACCCCGGAAGAAATGAACAACAGGCAAAGCCTTGAAAAGACCATATTCGCTGTTAACCAACTCCAATGTACAGCCGTTCTAACCACTTTCCTATCAAAAGAAATGGATGTCATAGATAAATAGATGGTATGTATTCTGAGCAAGTAATATAACATCTACCAAGGGAATTATATCTTCCATGGAAAGGTGTGATGGTCATCGAAACCGAACACTGGGCAAAAAACCTTCACCCTTGTCCTAGACTTAAGCCTTCCTACTGTCCTCCATATCAGCATATAGGGCGTGATGAGTTTAATCTTGACTTCATAATCACGGAAAAAGGACAAACTATTATGAAATTCAAAACCCTTTTTCTGCGTGGACCTTACTGCTACTTACAAAAGTTTACTCCATAACACAAAAAAGAAGAAAAGAAACATCAGAAAATAGAAATAAGGAAACAGTCAACAGACATCCTCGCAGTAAGATAGTACCCCTCACCACACTGTAGAAGATATAGACTCCTTATAAAGCAACATTTCTGATACCAACTCCTTAAAAAGAAAAATTAGGAATCTGCCCCACCATCAATGTCTTACCTTGTCCTCCGAAACCTGTGAAATAAGGGCCGGATTATTCATGAAAACTGCCATTAGTGTTGCCGCAGAATCTGTCTCACTGGCCACAAGACCCATAAGGAGGGGTGCAAATACAGCAATTTGCTGCTGGGCTGGGGGAAAACATCGACACGTTGCTTGAAGAAAACGGTTCATAAGACGACAGAGGTGTAAAATTGGAAACCCTTCAAAAAGGTCTTGGTTTTGGAGGGACGTCCAAGGAAGTTTAATGTCCTCAACCAATTGCTTTAACATTGTTGCCACAAGCATTGGCACTTTCTGCTCCCAATGAACGAACTGTAGGAGAAAGATAAAAAAAAAACACAAATACATATGCCACGATCCTAAACTTAGAGCCCGGTTCCCTTTTATTAACCCAACAATTGATATGGAATCCCGGTATGAGTGTGATCCAGAACAAAAGACACAAAGAAATTGCCAGTTTAATACTGATGCTGTGCAGACAATGGTTGACTGATGGAGAAATTAGCAATTTATATTTTCACAAGTCGATATCAGAATACAAAAAACTACAGCTAACTGCAAAACATGGCTTGTACACTTGAAAACCATGCGGATCCCAAATTAATTCGTGCAAACCTAAGAGAAAATTCCATCCGCCTGCATGAAAAGACTTGGAACTTGTAGTGCATGGAAATAGGGCTTATCAACATTAAATGGTAGGTTGACATTCAAACGACCACATTTGCAGAAGCTCACAGACGGAAATATATCAATGAACTTTCCTTAAAGAAGAAAATGGCGCATAAACGATCAGGCAAAGACACATTTCCGTTGACTGCAAGCCTGGGCAGTATTATACAAGATAATTATCCTCTACTCCTCGATAATCAGTGGAATATAATGATGATCCACACCAAAAACTAATGAATGTGAATAGGCACGCACAAGTCAATTACTACGCATTTAAACATAACTTGACCACATAGCAGAAAAAAAACCAGTGCCTGCAGTTCAGGACACTGCTCTCATTGGTATACTAAACTAATTAGGAGACAAACACTTGTTTTACAGGAAAAAGAATAAGGCAGCTCCTTTCACCTGAAGAGTGCGTACAGACAAACTTTGCGTACTTCGAGATCCGGTCCTGTCACGCTCTAAGGAAATGCATTGCCGTAGTAGGATGTCCGTGATGGAGCCTCTGTATACAAAAAAAACCCCAGGGTTACAATCAGGACCTTTAAAATAGAAGTTCTGCATAAATAAGTGCAAGGTACCATTTAAAGCATCTTGAAACAGAAGCTATGTTTACAAAAATAGTTCAAGCTAACCTGTTGCGTTAACAAAAATCTTAGAAGAAACAATAACTGACATCCTAAACTGTTGACAATACAGCAA
>JBBHKE010001708.1:32500-74012 GCA_037447655.1 Zygnema cylindricum
TTTTTACTTAGAACCAGTCGAAAGAAAAAAATCCTACAAAAGTATAAAACGTGTGGTCCATATCATTTGTATGAATATGGACAGCCGAGGGCTTCTCTTTGTTTTCATTATTTATTATTCAATTGAATATCGAGCTCGATGCGGAAATAAGTGCTGCATCGCGTTTTGAGGTTTAAAAATATACCGCGTATCAAATATTCAGAAAATGTCCTCAATATACAACACAAGTCTTGTAGTGTCCAGACATTTGTTTTGGCACGAGTTCTAAACCTGACGAAAGTTTCCAAAAGCCAGGGAGACACCTGATTGGTCGGACAACATAAAGAAACAGTTTGGCTTTTTAACTTCATAGTGATCTCTACAAGTTGAGAATCCAAAACATGCACCATTTTAGGCACTGCACAACTTTCTTGTTTGTGTAATTTGTGACTTTCTAGAGAAAATGTGACGGTAGTTATTTAAAAAAAAACTTTAACATTAAGACCCCGAGCGCTTTTGGCGGTTGAATGTCACAGTCATCTCTACACGTGGAGAATCTAAAATATGGTCCATTATAGGGCCTCCAGAACTCTCTCGTTTGTATAATTTCTTATCTATAGTTATTATTTTCAATTCTTTAACATTAGCTGGGTGAAATAACTACAAAATGTACTCATAGAGCAAGAAAAGAACAAACATATGCAAGTGCCACTAGAATCATGATACACAGGAAGCCTCCAATGTATTGTGGAATTAAAGTCGGGACTTGTGGAGAAGAGAATTAAAATGTGTTATATCTTTCCTTCCTTTTCTTTTTTTTCTACTTTTATCACTCAAATTGATATTGAGTTATGCTCCCTGCTACAATTTAAATCTAGCCTTAGAAAAGAAGGAAAAATAGTCATGGAATGCCAGTCTAAAGCTTAACTGAGCCATCTCAAAGTGTACAAATGAAAATTTGCCCTCCCCCTGGAAAGAAGGTTACCTTAGTGTGAGTTGCCCGTTCGCCTCCCCATTCCATTGAGGGCTTCTCCAATCGCCACAAAGCATTCGAACTGACGCTCCCCTCCTGTAAACATACATACAAAAAAAGAATAAACGGAAAAGAAAAAAAAATGGACGCAGATATAAGTTACAAATAGCATTATGCCTTTGGTACGTACGTTGCTTTTTGTCAACGACAGGGAAACAAAGATTATTCACACCAAAAGTGAAAAGTAATGGATATACATACATCTAAAACATGCCATTGCTATTCACGTTGCATTTTTGTCAAAGAAAGGAAAACAAAAGCAATGCTAAAGCATATAATTCATAGTTCAAATGTGCGAAAAATACTATATGTGTATTATACAATATAACACTACCATACATATATTATAATATAACAGGTGCATCGTATGGGGTAACCACATATAGCGTTCCCAACTGTTTTCGCACATTTGAACTGCAATCTATTTGCTCCAGTGTCCAAAGCCGTTCTCAAGTAAAGCTGGCAAAATGGATGTAGACAATTTATTACCTCCCCACTTCTCTCGAACCGGACTCGTCCATCCACTGCAGATAGTACCATCTCACTCGCCCTGTCAGTAGCACAGAAATTCAAATGAAAAAAAAAGCAATAGTGAGAGAACCATGCATTAGTCTTCATGCAATGCATTGACGAAATGCTAACAACAAACAGACAACGACTTGGATATCCAAGAAGGTGTCAAGCAACAACGTGGGGAAAAGTATGGGCCGTAGTATAGCCTGACTTCTCAGCAGCCCAAACCACTTTTAAAACTAGCTTTTCATCATAAAAAAAAAAAAATCATTTATCATCCAATATGAACTTCCCACAGAGCCCATCACACGTGTAATGTGTACCTATTGAACGGCTGAAAATTTCCGAATTAAATCTCCAAAAAATAGACCCTGGGAAGAATGGAAATCACAAACTTCCACAAGGTGAAGGAAAAAAGTAGAAAAAAAAGGAATTGCGTTTTGACATTCTACCTGTGAATGAGGACAACGACATCCCCTCCTTTGAAGACTTGATGTGGATTTGGAAGCAGAGCAGCATGCAAGGTGAAAGGAACAAGCTGTAAAGTTGCCACGTCAGCACCTGCATTCACCTGTAACAAAAACCAGTAACAATCCACCAATAGTTAAGCTGCCGATTACAGAAGTAGCTAAACACAAAAAAACATACGTAGAATTTCACCCAAGCGAGAGAAACGATGAACTGGTAACTCGGATAAAACATGTATTGACGTATGTTAGATTACTTTGAATATGTAAAAGAAGACCCAAATTAAGATCACAACCACGTGATATGGAACTACTTCAACTTGACATTCTGAATGCCAAAAAAAGAAACGCAGCTAGGGAACTTTCAGTTCTTGAAGTTTTCTAAGTCCATTACGGTCTTTACAACAAGCAATGACAGTTTTCCATCTGAAAATGGCTTTCCGAACCAGTTATGAAGTACTTGAGACCTTGTTTAAATTATGGGGACAACAACATCCTGCTAAATATTGAAGCCCCGTGAGTTGGGAATGCTAGATTAATGACAGCAATCTGAATTAGAAATTATGGTTTAATTATCTTGGTTTTTTTCAAATAATTGGTAAACGTTAATTTTGTGACTCCTTTTCAAAAGCTTTGCACAGACAGGTCCAAATTGTATTTCCTTTTTCTTTCTAATTTTGGCCCAGCAACTCAAAGCAGGAAACCTTGGTTTAAAGGTTTTAAAAAAAAAACCACAGGCTAATCTTCCTCACTAAGCGGATTTATTGAATTGTTGTTAAGTATAGCAATGTATTCTGCACTGCATGCAACAAGGTCCACCTATTAAAAACGAAGTTGTGATGAGCCTATACCTCACGAATATCCGAAATGTAGGGATGTGAATCACATAATTGCCGAGTGAAGGACATCTCCGATACATGAAGACTGCAAAAATCACCCGCATTTACAAATAGAGGATGAGTTAACACCAATAGCATTCTTGAGAAAAAAAGTCCCCTTGTTGCACAACTAGCAGACACAACTCATTGTTTGCATGACAGTCTCCACAAATAGTTACACATCCTGAAATTTCTCACAGTGTCAATAAAAAGGTGGAACCCGAGCTAGCAGGGAACAGGCCTATTCGCATGTCAAAAAGTGAGATGTAGTTAGGAACTAATAAACTTGTAAAGCCAAAAACTGTATATCTCAACCGATTGTACACATCCACTACTCCCTTTTCTCACAACGGAACGTGATGGTTTTGTGTCAGAGAAAGAGTACCCGGCCCCAGTGAATCGCACACTTTTAAATGCTAAGGCGTCGCCAAACACAACCTTCTCGCCTTCTTCCTGCAAAAGTGTAAACAGCCGTTGGATTTATATTCAATTAGAGCGAGACATCTACTGTGATCAGATACATTGCATTGTTGTCCAGATTTGAAAAATTCCAAGCGAAAGAGTCAAGGCCGTTCATAAGAACAACCACTTCACGCAGTTTTTCACCAAAACTTACATCAAATATCAACACTTGTGCTTATGTTGTACACTTGCCCTTAGAATGTATAAGATTTCGAGTTTACCTTTACTGGGTAGGCTGGAGACACTGTCAGCCAGGAACCAACGTCGCCCTTATTCAAAAGAATGACCTGCGACACAATTGGCAGAATAGAAATAAATTAAGTGGAGAACTAGTCAGTTGCAAGAACCCCATCCATCAGTTGACTTGACAAAAGTTCATAGACAATCTATTATGGATGAAATTTGTTCCACATTGTGTATACTGCAGCCATACAGATTTGTAATTGTGCGGAAATTGTCACCCCAATTGAATGACGTCAAGTACTATGCCATAATGGTGAGGCCGGAAAGTCACACCTTAAGGCAAGACTTTTGTAGTTCCGCTTGTGTCCGTCTGACAGTAACAAATTTTTGACTCGCCACATGTAGCAGTTGTACTATGTGGCCGTAAAGGACGTGTGTCCCAACAGACCGAAGAAATTCCGCTGAGCTCAAAAAAAAAAAAAAATTAAAGAAATTGTCTTAACAGAGGTTTCAAAACAGAAAATTATGCGTTTTTGACAAGCAAGCTCTTAGTATTTGAGCAGCATTATAATACAAGAAACTAGTAATCAGGGTGGGTCTGAGAAAGGGCAAATTACCATTGTTAAAAGCCTCCTCTATTTCTTGCGGTGAGCCCTCCTGAGAGAAAATGTCGATTTTCATATTAAGAAAGGAAAATTGGCAGAAAAACATACACAAGAGCCAGCCGAATTGCTCTTTCAAGATCAGAAGATATCACCCTTCCTGTCTAAAAGAACAACTGAATTTGCGCCTTGCACAACATGACAACTCCCTAGAAATTCAGAAAAAGTACTGTTTACCAGCAAAATGAAAAGTGCCAGAGTGGTGCACTGAAAAAAAGCACACATAAATTTACTTATGAAAAAAAAAAAAAACATCAAACTGCTTTCAAACCAAGGGGTGAGATTCATTCATCAATCAATTTCCAAGTTTTATTTCTCAATTGCGTCATAAATGCATACTTTTCGAGGGGTCCCAGCGCCAAAAATCCTCTCCTGTCGATCTTCTTCAACATCTCTCTGTCTCACCACTGTATAGCGATATTTTATTCGCACCTAAAAACAAAATCTCAACAGTCCAAAAATGAATTAAACGAGCTTTAAGTAGCAGAGGGGTGAAGAACATCTTTCATGACTTGCTGAAAACAATACTTCTGAATGATCACATAAAAGTCCTAACCTTTGCTAAAAATGGAATTTCTTGCTAAAAATAGAATTCCTGCTGAATATAGGATGTGTCTCTGTAACGGGGAGTCGACGCAAGTCAACAAAACTGTCAATTTGACATAAGTTGAACAACAATGATTGAACCCTGAGCCAGGCCATAAAGTCCGCGAGAGTGCTACTGAACAAAAAAAAACTTCAAACGTTTTCTTAACAGACAAAACCAAGAAGCTAAGAAGATGAGCAAGAAACTGCATACAACGAAACACCTTGGCGAGAAAGTGAGTCAAAAACTGGGGATCAAAACACATTTCAATTGAATCTTCATCCGCAATTTCCAAAGAGTGAGACTAAGAAACTCTAAAAAACCCTAGATACAAACCTGCTTATGGCACAAACAGACTTGACAAGAGGGCAAGAGGAAGTGTTTAGTAAAGGAAAAGAAACACACTTCAAACAAACATTCGTCGACGTTTGGAGGAATTCGAGCTCCTTCATCGATAAATTGACAACGAAGACTCTCATCAATGTGACCTGAAGCAGTTAACAAGCTGTTGCCTTTCCAATTAATAGAAACCACATCGCCATACCGTAGCCCTCTCAAGTCCATTATCACAATGGTTCTCTAGGAGAAGGAGGAGACTGTGATACACATTCCTCAATCTCGTATTATTATTTCGACCACAAAAAAAAAAAAGGGATTCCAAAACAATCCACAAAATGGTATCTAAATGGCAACTGATTCCAAGATCTACTTCGTTGACAACTAAGACTAAGACTACAGTACTGTAGCTTTTCCGCAAATTTTGCTTCTTTTACATGGAATTATGAACAGACTTTTACAAAACGTACTGCAGTACAGTACAGATTTTCGAAGCAAACCCTAAAAAAAAAGTGCAGCAAGAAAGGTTCACAGGTTGCACAGATGGATGGTACAAAGCATTGAAATATTGAATTCCACATAGGTTAGATGCAAAGCATGGCATGCTGAATTTTCAACTGTACGAAACCGTACAATCACGTCAGGCTGATGTGTGCAAGTTGGTGCCGTCTAAGTTCTAAACGGTTGACGAGGAAACCGCTGGGCCGTTAATGCCTGGTTCCCCCCGTTAAAAAAATGGCGTAAGGACTCCCATGCGACGATTACGATTGGATAGACGATAACAAGAGTCGCTGATGCAATGATTACTCCATCGCATAGTTTTCGCACAATGAAAATGTGAAGTATAGGACTGTACTTACTGTACTTTCCTGTAATTTGGGGGTCTTTTTCGCGCTGTACCTCTGCGTGACGTTCCACCTCTCGACTTGTCTGTCAGTGACACGTCACTTACCGCATTAGTTTTCCGGTTTCTATCGCTCCAATCATTTATTGGCAGGTGGTTGCCTCACTGACACTTCAATTACGTGGCTACTTTTATGGACACGTGGCTACCCTTTAAATTAAAACGACAAAGTTATGGGCAGCTGATGACACTTGCTAGCCGGCCGTTCAAACAAAAAAACAAAAATGAATGTCTTCAGGTGGAAGGAACGTCCCTGGTAGGATCCAGCTTTTCCGGCATCCACTCGTCCTCTTTCAAATAGACATGTTACCATTTCTAATGTCGTCGTTTTGGGATATACAGACACGTGTCCTCTTCGAAAGTGGCGCTTTCTTTTGGCTCTATTAAGGCACTTCCAGGAAAAGACACGTCTAATAAAGCTTGGATCTCGCGCGCTTTTGTTTGCAACTTTCGAAAAGAAAAAATTTCAGCCGCGGATTGTTCCATGAGATGCCCCTCTGTCACTCGCCCATTCTTTTTGTTTTCTTCGTAAATGACAATACCATCTCCCGCCAAAGAATCCAAAATTGAGGGCTCCAAGTTTGGCACGCTGTGACAATGACATTAACTTGAAAAAGTACTTTTACTTTTCAAATGTACTTGGCATAGTGTAGTAGGGGAAATTCCATTGGACCATATTTCAAAATTTATCGTTCATTATGTTAGGGCGTGTCCCATGTAACCGAAACTTTAAAACGTTACTTTGGATTTTAGCGCAGATTTTGCGGTGTACTTTTCAAAGTGTGCCTATGTCAATCGTTACTTGCGCGTTCATTACTTCGAATATGTGACAGTTGTAGACGTCTACAAAATGTGCGACAGTTTACGAAGCGAAATGTAGACGACTACGAAACTACGAAACTTCCTAAAAACGGCGACGGTTGTAGACGTCGAGGTTTTTGTGACGTTGTAGATGTTTAGGGTTTTGTGACATAGCGAAGTCAAGTTACCATGTGACGTCATCAGTACGTACATTTTACGCCATGGCTTCCCGATTTCGTTTTCTTATCTTTTATCATTCGATATGCCATAAAACTTAAACTAAAAATATTCAAAAAAAAGAAAAAAAATATATCTTTCATTTGATACTATTATTGCTGCATCTCGTGTAAATAAGAGAGAAAGCGGAGTGGTTGAGTGAGAAAGAGGGGGAGAGACGAGGACGACGTAAAATTTTGCAAAGGACCCATGAAGGAAAGTGGAGGTCCGAGACCCCTGCAATTTTTTTTCCGTACATGTTTGTCATTTTCTTATGTGCATGCGCGTGACGAGCAGTGAAAAAAATAGCGTGTACTTTCCTTCGTGCAAATTTTTTCGAAAACGTTTAACGCGTGCAATCCAGGTTTTCTATTCGTCAATAGGGTAGTATTTTGATTAAAATCAGGCCGCGATTTGATTCCAGTGCAAGTGTGAAGATGAGCTGGAAGTGGGTCGCGGTGATAATAACGCCAAATTGCCGTACCTTCCAAGTTCCAAAATGACGCAAAATGTACTTGTGTCTTTGCCCATTTTTCGTACGGCGTAATATTTTCTCGTTGTAAGTCCCATTTTCTGTGAAAACGACGGAAAAAAACCCTTACTTGAACACATGGGGACACACCCTTACACTTTCATGCAATCCTATACCGCTCATCTTTAGTAGTGTTAGTAACACTAATTCGGTCGCGACTTATTTTGGCCAAAAATCACAAAATAGAGTTCACAACATTATTTAAGGACGTGGAATACAATCTGCCACGTCTCCTTGCACTAAATTAGTATTATTAATTATAATTTCAAAAATAACACTAATAAATCTTTAACGCTAATAACGATAAGCGGTGTAGTTTTAGGAAAACGGACAAAAAACGCTATAACACATTGAGATATTTTCCCATGGAAATCTTCCCTAAAACTCTTAACACAAATGGTAAAGTTGTGTGCCCACGTAACAAAAACTTGGCGTGTAAGTCTGTTTTTTAGTGAAAAATCTTCCACCTATGGACAAAATTGTAACTTCATCATGTGACGGTTGTAGACGTCTACAAAACTTACGACGGTTGTAGACTTCTAGTTTATTGTGACATTGAATTTTTAGGTCGTTATAACAATGAGATGCCGTGCTCTTTGTGACAACGTCGACGTCACTAACTCTGCAACTTTCCGCCATGGTTTCCCAATTATTTTTTCTTATCTTTTCTCACTCAATTTGCCACCAGACTATGCCCAAATGTAGTAAAAAAAATAGTTTTCCAAAGTTCTTTCATTCCATGCCAATATTGTACTGTTTCGTTCTAAGAAGAGGGAGAAGGGAGCAATAGTGTCAAAGGGAGGGGAAGAGGTGTCGACGGCATATACTACAGCAAAGGACCCATTAAAATGCAAGTCCCGAGACGCCTGCAAATTTTTCTTCTTCCATTCATGCGCGTGATTGGCAGGAAAAAAAAAAAAAAAGCGTTTACTCTCCATTGTGCAAACAAGTTAAAAAACGTGCGACATGCTCAAAGATGTTTTCTTCCTTTGTTCAATTGTTAATTTTACTATAATCAGACTCTCAACCCCATTTCTGTTGGAGTTTGAAACGTGGCAATGGTCCAAAAGAGGAAAACGCCAAACAGGAGTACGATATAGATTTTTGGATGACATGAATTTTAAGATGACGTAAACATTACTATCGTTTTTACACATTCTTCGTACAGAAGATGATTTCCTCCTTGTAGGTTCAATTTTGGAGAAAAACGACAGAAAAAAGACCCTTACTTTAAGACATGAGCACACACCCTACACCGTAGGATTCCAATCTTCAATCGATTCCAGTTTCCAGATTTTCAGAATGTTATGTTCAGCCTTTAGGATTTGAAGCACTTACAAAAGTAAAGTTACTGCATCGTATTCCAAAATTCAAATTTGATTACATGTAATTGATGTCAAGCCAGATCATAAGGGTGTGCCCAGAGAGTCGTGAATTGGGAGACAGTCCATAACGTGTGTCTTAGGAGAATCGTCAGGGTGCACGGAGGGCTGAGGAATCGACGGAGGTGCGCCGATTTGCAGGATTGAGGTACGAATTTGGACATGGGATATTGGATAGACAAAGAGAAACAGGGAAAGACCCGTATTGTTGAGTTCCGATAGACAAAGGGAAAAATAGGGAAAAACCTGTAACAATGAGTTCCAATAGACAAAGGGAAACAGAGAAAAACTCGTAACGTTGAGTTCCGAATCGAAGCAGGAACTCCGGACATTATAGCGATGCGGACCGGAGGAATATGTACAGAGGTCGGGTTTCGATCTCCAATGCAATCATTCCGCCGTCACAAAATCATAAATTGAAAGATACCAAAACAAAAGCTACAGAGATTAAAGCTGCCATGGACCTATTCCGTAAATGAAGCTGGTCTATACTACTCTTTCAACCATTCTTGTATCGAAATTGCACTTTTGAGTAACCACTGTGATACGATATCACCTAACTACAGCAAAACATAACTCCTCAATACTTTCCAAACGATAGATTCCCTCCGTTAAAATGGATCTTCAAAAGAAGTGCTTGCCCTTGCAGATACTTTTTGAGACGAGTGGTCTTTCCTTGAAGCTCCTCTCAACCACTTGACTCCACTGTTGTTCACTACCATCCATCGCAGCAACCTCTCATCTTTGTTGAGATACAACAAATCCTTTGGAAAACTGGACGGAGCCATGACCGTCATTTGCACCATATGTCCCTATAATCCTCCCTTTCACCAAAAACAATGAGTGCTCTACTTCCACCAAAAGCGAACCAGTACTGCTCTTCCACCCAAAAACAAATACTTCCCTTTTGGTTCCCTTCCACCAAAAGCAAACCAGTAGTGCTCTACCACCCAAAACAAATACTCCCGTTCCATAAAAAGAAACAAGTACCAATACAATGACTACTCCTGATATTGTTTCCTCTTTCACCCGAAGTAAACAAATACAACACATCCAGTCATCACTATTAAATTAATATTCACACCCAAAAACATACTGGTCATCACTCTTAAATCAATAATCACACCCAAAAATGCACTAGATATCAGTACTAATCCATTATTTACACCTAAACAAATGAATACTGTTTTCCTGGACATCATTATTAGACTAATCCTTAAACCTGAAGCAAATATGGATTACCAGCACCATTATCGCTATATAATCTTGATATTTACACCCAAAACATAGGAAAACCAAATCACTAGTCATCACTATTATTACACCAAAGCAAACAAAGACGAGATACACCGGTTATCACTATCAGCATTCCTTGACTAAACCAGTGCTTGCAGTAATGATCCATACAATATTTCAGCTGCCCCTTTAGCTAACTTTTAATTATAAAACGGTTCATAAGTCATATATAAACCATGTATAATTCAGCGTACTTCGTTTTTTTATTCTTGAAAAATCAAGTTCAGCTCATTTCACGCTAATGAAGTTCATACATTGAACCAGAAAAGGACTTTCTCTGTCTTGTATGCTAATGGTATTTAAAAAAATCGCCCTAACATTTTACCTCAGTTTAGCTCCATGTGCACAAGAAAGACATTTTTCACAGAATCAATACAACTTTTCCTACTTAAACATATGTTTAACATAGTTGGAAAATGATACGACAACTCAACTTTATTGAAACAGTACAATAAGGACCTACACATAAGCTTTTCACACCAGCGCTGAAGTATGCAGAAATCCACGAATACAGATTAAGGTTAACTGGCAATATACGGTTACCCAAAAGTAAAAAAATTGCAGTCATCCTACACTCAAAACCGGTTACTCCTGATTTAAGTGCAGTAAGACCTTTGCCCTCTTGCGTGGCGCAGTAGGTTGTTCTGTTTCGCGACCCCGGCCTCGTACGTTAGAAAAAAGACGAGGACTCGTATTTGCTATGATTATTTATGTTCAGTTCCAATGTTTATTTATCAAATGTATACACCTCATTATGTGAACTGACTTTGTAGTGTGTGCGTGTTGTTTAAGTGTATGCAGTAACTGTCCTTTTCCATATTCGTCCGCACAGGACGGTTGAACTGCACAAATATTTGTGCAGTAAGCTTTTCTAGTGTGTTTTCTAGTGAAAAGCCTATTAGAGGTGTGTAGACCACATAAAGTGGTTCCATTTACTGCATCTTTCATATGCTATATTAGTATCAGTAACACAAAATTAGAGTTGGGAGACGTGGCGGTTTGTAATCCAATCATCCAATTACTGTTATTACACTAATTGATGATTCTGTGTCAAAGATAACCAGGACTATAAAACACACTTCATCGCTATTAGAGTTAATAACAATAACTTGAGTGAGGGCTCTTTTGACCCAAATTCACAAACTAGTGTCAAAAACACTAATTACTTAAGTGACACACAATGAGACATGTGGCAAAACTAAATTTAGTGTACTTAATTCTAATAAAGTGTTAACACTAATAATTTGCTAACTCTAATAGCGAGGGGCGTTGTAGTGTTGTTAATTCTCATAGCAATGAAAGGTGTCGAGTGTGGTCTATCATGACTTCAAAATAAATTCTTCAAAATTGGGTGCTTGAAACATTTGGTCAAAATTAGCCACAGCCGAAAATAATCACAGTCAACATTAATGGCAGTTTACAACCATGACCATAACTACACAACCCATCACTACTAGCACTAATTATAAGGATTCAAGCGGAAATAGTATCAGTTATACTTAATTGATGCAGAGTAACATGGCCAATGGTAGTCCAGTCCCTTAAACAGTGTTATTTTGACTGATTTTATTTGGAAAAATTAAGTATAAAACATGAGATATTTTAAACCGCAACCGATCCGAAATCACGTCAAACAGTGAAAAATGTCGCCTATTGTTGTGTAAATCAACTTTGCTTCAAATATTCACTAAAAAATTCAGTGAAAAATTCATGGAAAATACCATTGCTTAGAAAACAATACACGGGGATCCCAATGCCCAAAGCAATATTTTTACCATACTATTTTCAAATTGGAGTATGGCGTTTTTTTTTCTCACCTCTTTATGAAGCCCGTCTCTCTTTCTAATTTCATATGCCAGACCTATTTTCCCAAAAGACATAAAATTCGTCACCACCCCTTTATCCGCGTAGACACGTTTTGCAGCCGTTTTCATGATGTCAACAATTTCTCGGTTCGCAATCCTCGCTTTCAACATCACCACCACATCATAAAGGGGCATAGCTCCTCAAATCTGCTGTGAAATCAAAAACATGCTGCAATATTATTAGCAAATAATGGAAGCTTAAAAGTAGGATACATGTGTGTATAGTCACGGCAAAGTAGAATATAAACTTATACATGGAGAGGTTCATTCATCCTGTGACTGTACTGACTTAAAGTTAACTTGGATGCGAAATATATGCATGTGCCATGGAGGTGCAGTACTGAAACACCTAAATCAACAGAATACAAAAAGAATAGGTCCAGTATTTTGTGAATCGCTGTTAGCACTAATAATAATATTTTGATCCCTGTTTTGCCCCCTTGTTTTTTTTCTAACAGCTAATTCCTTTTGCAGTTCACAATCGCCCGCATCCTTCCAACCAGAAATATAATTATCAACACTAAAGCAGCCCCTATACTCATCGTTTTTCAAACACTAACAGTGATTCATGGGGTACTGCAATACCTGAATGAACAGATAAACAATCAAGAATTATCGGACGTGACAGACAATTGATCTGGGGAGAACTGAAAAGAAATATAGATACTAACGTGTTGGCGCGAAACAAATTTCAAATATTCTCTGTATAGAGTCACCAACTTCATGCAACAACTTCAATAACAATGGAGTTTGACAGTTAAGAAAATGGTTGCTATGCAAATAGTAAGATACTCTACTATAAGCCAACAATCTGGCTGTTACAGCAATTAGCAGCATCCGGACCTCTTGTTGGCTAAAATGTATACATAGGACAGAGTTCAATATTAAAAGTGCAGCATTCTGTAAGGATTTCCAGTTAAACTGTTTCCCCACCTTGAAGGAATATGCATGTTTACTTTAGTGCGGAAATTGCATCTAATTGGTTTTGCTGTATATCTGTTTAGACTTCTGTTTTGTCCATTTTGCTCGACTTCACGGATTTGCCGGATAGTATGCAATTCTTGGTGGTCATAGTCTAGATTAATAAGGTATGTACATTGCCCACCTAGTAGAAAGGAATCATTAACGTTGAAGTGAAATTAGTATCAATAATACTAATTTAGTGCAGAGTGACGTGGCCGACTCTAGTTCACTAACTTAAATAGCTTTTGTAACACCTTTTTAATTATTTTTGGCCACTGGTAACGATGGGCAGTGTAGATATGCAATGGAGTAAGCTTCATGATGCAAAGAGCAAGGTTTATGAAAAAAGTCATTAACAACGGAAGGGAAAAAGTTGAGGAGGTTCCAAAACAAGCATTCCCAGGGGTAGACTGAGAAACAGGGTCTTCATCATCAAAATCAAGTAGGGTTCAGTCAAGGTTTATCAAATTGAGTTTGGGACTTGAAAATCCACGGCCTCCACAAATGTTCGAAACTCCATGGCAAACATCTCGAGGCAAGCATTAATTGGTCATGAATAGGATTCTACTATTCCCTGGAAGCCACTACACTGCCAATTGCTATTAAAGTTGGTGAATAAGTAGCGGTTTCTTAGAATCGTCTACACTAAATTGTCTTTCTCACTTGACTCGTTATGGGCCACTTCACAGGTGTTATTAGCATTAAGGTATGATTTAGGTCAAAAAACACCCCAGAACCAGAGTGATCAACTCTAACATGGATGGGCAATGTAGTGCCTTAAACTTTCATAACATGCATTGCAGCGCAACCCGCGTCCAACCTTGAAATAATCGAAATGCTAGAGAAATGTGATAAAATGTGTCATATGTATGCGGAAACAGGGTGAGAATTACAAGGAAAATTCTAAAGTTTCAAATGTTATAAACCGTGAAAAAGGATAGTTTTATGATGAAACGACCATTAATTGAGGGTTTGCATCTTCTAGAGTGACATCTCATGGTTTTTCTTGTTCTTCGTTTTTATATATCTCAGGTCAGGTTGTCCTGCTTAGGGTTTAAGTGTGTTTGAGTAGATTATTTTTCTGCAATTATTTTGACCAAATGAGTCAAACTTGCACATGTGGCTTGCTCCAAGGGCATAACCAGAAGAAATGCTGCAAATAAATATTAAGTCAAATGGCGGGAAAATAATAAAGCAGTTGCAGTAGAAAGTGTTTTATGATGCATTTGTGAAACTACTGCCGAACCACCTTCAACAAAAAATGCAAAGAGAAACTATTTTTTTCCTAGTTAAGTATAAAGTTATGCAGAAAATTAATCACTAATTATTCCCCAAAAAACCCTAAAACAATCTCACATCAAAGGAGAGGACTCTAGAAAACCTACTGAAACCTCCTTACCTGCCATTATTCCCACCTGCTTTCACACTTCAGGTCATGGAAATATACAAAAATATACCAAATTCTCCTTGTTGAATCTTTTTCTCACCTTCTTTTCAACTTATTTTTGCAGTTCGGAATTTTTTATTGAAATGATATGACACGGAACTGGTTGCTGGCTGCCAAAGAACCTGAATCCTACAGTGTGACGTGACGTGATAGAAAGATAAAAGAGTGTACGATGTTAAAAAACAAAATCTAGGCTCTCAGTCGTTGTTACTACTAGAAAATTTGGAAACGCATCTCCCACTGTCTCAGCTTCACCATTCCAGTTTGGGAGCAGCCTCAAAGAGAGATATATGAAAGATGTGATTAGATCTATGACAGAATTACAAAACGTATGAGAAGCATGGAATGAGTAGGCGTACAATATAATACAGTATGCATAAAACATCCGTATGTTATTCTTATGAGGAGATAAAGTACGTATAGTGTGATGCAATGCGACGCGATAACATTTCTAATTTTTTCATGAGGCCTGCTCATAATTTAATAATTTTATCATCAGTACAGTAATAGACACTTAATGCTCGGTGAACTCTAGTGAAAATGACCACAGAGGAACGGTACGGAAAAGTTAGAGCCTTCGAGGACGTTTTATTGCGTCACGAAGCCGAAAGTTGTCGTATTTGCCGTCAAACGCTTTTAATTTTTCATAACCTTTTGGGAGCCAAGTCGCCGAACCTATAATGTGCTACAGAAATTGTTGAAAATTGCTTTACACCAGTACAGTACACCGTGAATCGTTATTAGCCTTATGTACGCTATATCGGCACCCCAAAATTTTGACATAGATACCTTAAATATAATAAATTACACTATTTAAGGACGTGGACCATAATCTGCCACGTCTCATGGCACTAAATTAGAATTCATGACGCTAATTTTTTCTTTACACTAATAATTTCTATAGCCTAATAACGATTCAAGGTGTAGTACACTGAATAATTGTTCAACATGAGTTGCCATACTGATTTTTTATTTTATATGCAAGTTGGCAAAACTTGTTGCCTGAAAACTTTTTAATTAATCAAATTTGTTATATTGATTTTTTTCCTTTTCTGTTTCTATGTGCAGGTTCCGTTGGACGACTGAGAGTGCAAGTTCCGTGGAAAAAGTTGGGATGGGATTCGATTGTTATCACTATCGAAGATATTTTTGTTTGTGCGGGACCAAGGGAGGACTGGGAGGTGAGAGAGAGGGAGGGGGAGAGAGAGGGAGGCAGGGGGAGGGGGAGGGGATGGTGAGGAGGGAGGGAGGGGTGGGAGGGGAAAAATTTATGTTCATTTTAAGTGTTGGATTAAGATTTAGCAGATATTTGTTCTGTTTGTTATAGATTCACGTGCTCACTGACATATCAGCCACCGTATACTTGTTGGTCAGTTTAGCTCGTCTGTCAGTTTAGCTCATCGATATTTTGATAATACCGAAATCGTGCCATATTGTTCTTTGATTTCCACACTAATTTTGGTGTCTTTCTCTCAATCCACACTAATTCTGGTGAACCACTCAATCCACATTATCTCCGGTGTCTTTATCTCAACAAACACTTATTCTGGTGACTCACTCTCAATCCACACTAGCTCCAATGTCTTTCTCTCAATCCACACTAATTCCCGCGACCCACTCTTAAACCACTCTAACTCCGATGTTTTTCTCAATCCACACCAATTCCGGCGACCCAATCCATACTAATGCCAGTGACTCTCTCAATCTACACTAATTTCAGTCACTCACTCTCGAGCCACACCAACTCCGATGTCTTTCCTTCAATCCACAGTAATTCCCGTGTCCCACTCTCAATCCACATTAACTTCGGAGTCTTTCTCAACCCACACTAATTTCTGTGACTCACTCTTAATCCACATTAACTTCGGTGTCATTGTCTCAATCCACTGTAATTTCGGTGACTCGCTCTCAATCCACATTAACTTCAGTCTCATTGTCTCAATCCACACTAACTCTGGCGTCTTCGGTCCACTTTCCTTCTTGAGCCTCTTGAACACCAAGATAGAGACTAAAAAAAACTTAAGAAGGGAGGGAGGGAAAGAGTGAGAAGAAGTGATTTTTTTCGAAATGAGGATAGGTGTTCATGAAGTCCAAAGTAAAACTAAAAATGGTGTGTTCTGGGAGGGGAGGAGGTGGGGGTGGGGGAGGGGGGACGGAGGGGGAGGAAGAGGGGGAGGGGGGACAGAGGGGGAGGAAGAGGGGGAGGGGTAGAGAGGGGTAGAGGAGAGAGATAAGGGGGAAGGTTGATATTATTGTCTTGATTTCCTTAAATAAACTTGTGGGTATTTCTGGTGTGTTAACCACAATTCACCATTATTTGAGTGGACTTTTTAGTTTGTTTTTTGTTTAGGGCAAATTTTTGTTCATTTTTTCTATTTATTCCGGGGGGTAAGCTTCAAAATCCCCTGACTAAGAGTACCGTAAACAAAAACAACAAAAACAACAAAACAATACAAACAGCAAAAAAAAAAAAGAAAAAAGAAAAAAGAAAAAAGAAAAAACAAGAACATCCACAATAATTCAGGTGTGTGGATATCGGGTGAACAGTGGGACGAGGAGCCTGCCACTCAGAGGGCACTAGCTGCCAAAAGAGCCACCCTGGCAGCAGCCGAAATTGTGAAGCTGTCCAAGAGAGTTTCAGGTGCTCTCTCTCTCTCTCTCTCTCTCTCTATCTTTCTCTCTCTCACGTTCTTTTTCTCTCTCTCTCTTTTGCTCTTTTTTTTTTCTCTCTCCCTCGCTCTTTCTTGTTGTTGCACTTTGTTTTCACTCTTTCTGCTCTCCCTCTATATCTTTTCTCTCTTGTTTCCGCTCTCACACTCTCTCTCTCTTCCGATCCCCCCTCCTTTCTCCGATGATCTCGCGCTCCTTCATACTCTGGCTTGCACACTAACTCTTTTGCTCTCTTTCTCTCCCTGTCTCTCACTTTCTATCACTTTTTTTCTCTCTCCCTCTCTCTCTCTCTTGCTGTCATTTTTCTCTCCACCATTCTCTCGTCCTCTTTCTCCCCCTCGCACTCTTTCTCTGATAGTTCCGTTTTTTCTTTTAGATGCATTTTCTACTCGCATCAGAAAGTTGATTGGACAGTGGCTGTTTCGTTCTCTCTCTCTCTCTCTCTCTCTCTCTCTCTCTCTCTCTCTCTCTCTCTTTTCAGTTTTCACTAGAGTTAGACTTTCCAGTTTCAAATGTTATGTTTCAAATTTCAATTTGAGAAGTTTTAATTAGAAACTTAAACTTCCAAGTTTTTGTGGTTTGGATTTTCTTCAGAGGACAAAGCTGGAGAATCTTTTCTGTCTTTTCTTTCAACAAAGGTAAAAATCAAGCTTTATTTTTTCTTCCCAGAACCCTTGTTTTCTTTTTTGAAAAGTGCTTTCTTTTATGACCTTTTTTGGAAAATGGCACTTTTTGAGGTTTATGTTTTTTACCTTGGTCTTACAGATGAACCTTTAATTTTGGTATAAATCTTAAAGTTGTGAAATAAACATTTCACCTTTAAGCTAAACACTTTTGAAAACTCTTGGGAAGAATTAGGACAGTTTACAAGTGGGTGAAGTTTCTTGTTTCTGAGTTTTACCTTGTTTTTGTTTCCTTTTTTTGTATTTATTTTTTGGATGTTTCTTTTTTATGTTGTTTTATGGGCAGATAATCGACAATATTCAAGTGGAGGTGAAAAATGTTCACATTCGATATGTTGATTCCGTGACCGATCCTGAGGTACTGTCTCTCTCTCGCTCTCTCTCCCTCTATCCCGCTGTCTCGCTCTCTCTCTCACTCTCTCTCTCTCTTTCTCTCTCGCCCTCTCTTCCTCTATCACGCTGTCTCGCTCTCTCTCTCACTCTTTCGCTCTTGTTCACTCTTTCTCTATCTCACTCTCACACTTTCTTTCTCTCTTTCTCTCTTTCTCTCTTTCTTCTCTCTCTCTCTCTCCCTCTCTCTCTCCCTCCCTCTCTCTCTCTCTCTCACTCTCTCTCTCTCTCTCGCTCTCTCTCTCTCTCTCATGTTCTCTCTCTCTCTCTCTCTCTCTTTCTCTCTCTCTCTCTCACTCTCTCTCTCTCTCTCTCTCTCTCTCTCTCTCTTCTCTCTCTCTCTCTCTCTCTCTCTCTCTCTCTCTCTCTCTCTCTCTCTCTCTCTCTCTCTCTCTCTCTCTCTCTTTTTCTATGATTTTTATACGGTTTGAAGCTGATATAGTTACGGTATGGACTTGTTATTGTCGCTGCTATTTTTTTTTTTTGCAAAAGACGTCTTGTACATTTCCTTCTTAACTTGCCCGAGAAATAATATCGGTTGAAATCGGTTGAGAGAGATAGCTTTGAGGCATGAGTTCACGGGCTCCTTCACTTTTAATAACCATAGACATGTCCACTAACTATTTTAAAGTAAGGTAAAATTCACCAGAGTGAAAATTGTCCTCTACTATTGATTTTGTTTCAGCATTCCTAGCCATGTGAACTAAAAATTACATAATTCTCTTTTTCCCTCTCACTTTCACTTTTCCACTTGTATTCCGTCTCTTTGTCACTTTTCCTTTTTATCTCTCTCAAAATTTTCACGTTCTTCCTTCCAATTAAAAACTTTCACTTTCCACCTCTCTTTCTGTTTAACTCGTGTTATCTTTTAGTCGCTTGTTCCAACTCTCTTCTCCCAACACTGTCTCTTGCGCTCTCTTTTTATGCCCTCCACTGTCCATCACGCTGCGTGCTAGAGATTGTAGCTAGGCTTTCCACCTTCACCTCTTCTCTTGTTTGGTCGAAACGTCCAATCTTCTGTCTTCAGGAAGAACCTACACTTTTCGCGGTGTGGTGAAACAAACGTGTGAAGATTCAATGCAAACTGTGTGAATAACTGAATATTTGCAAATACAGTACGTTCAGTACAATTCAACTAGTATGAAATCACATCTTGTAAGATTATTAGTGCGCACTGTACGTGCGTTTACTAAATGTGAGGATTATGTTGACATCCGTTACAGAAGTGCAGCGGTCATGTCAATCTTCAAGTTGGTCTTGGTTTTAAACCTATGCGGATGTCAACACATTTCTCAGATTAAGTCAACGCACATACGCTGCGTATAATTAACAAGTCGTGCGGAACGTTCTTCATTACTTTGTTATCAAGTTGATGCGATTTCTTACTAATTATTAAATTGTACTTAGTGCTTTGTATTGGCAAATGCCAATTTTCAATTACTTACACAGTTTGCGCTGAATTTTCGCTTGACCACATTGCGAAAAAGTGTAGTGTTGTCCCCAAAACATTTGACCTTGAATATTGGAAATTTCGACCAAATAAGAAAAGTTGTGAAGCTGCAAATGGTAGCTGTAATCTTTGTCAGGCAGCAACACATACCATAACATGACATGACATGACATGACATGACATGACATGACATGACATGACATGACATGACATAACATGACATGACATGACATGACATGACATGACATGACATGACATGACATGACATGACATGACATGACATGACATGACATGACATGACATGACATGACATGACATGACATGACATGACATGACATGGCATAACATAACATAACATAACATAACATAACATAACATAACATAACATAACATAACATAACATAACATAACATAACATAACATAACATAACATAACATAACATAACATAACTATGTAACGCAACGTACGTAACGTAACGTACCGTAACATAACGTAACGTAACGTAACGAACAACACAACACAACACAACACACAACACACAACACATAACACACAACACACAACACACAACACACAACACACAACACACAACACACAACACACAACACACAACACACAACACAATTAGAGTAAGAACTCTAATTTATGTGATTGAACTTTTTCACAGTATGAAGTTTACTCTAATTTATTTAAGTACTCTATATTGGGTTATGTCGGCAATAAATATCCGCGCTGAAATTATAAACACTAAATTACGTGGCTGTACAAAATCTGTTAGTCCGTATAGTTTTGACGTCATGATGGCCCTAGTATTATTTGTCGCGCTGAATGTCAGTTAATGTTCACACTGACGACGATGCTGTCGACGGACGAGAGTTATGCGAACGGCTTTTTTTCGTTGTGATTGATTTTTTGTTTAGTGCGATTTCACGTGCAAGCGCGATTCTATTAAATCATTATTTGTACCTTTTTACTTATAAAAGTACAATTTTGCACGATCGGACGTCGTCCTTACTCCACACTATTTAAAACTAAGCTTTATTACAATTCTGTTACGCTAATTAAACTTTACCTTCAATAGAATAATGAAAAAATTAGAATCATTTACTCTATTTCATGTGATAGAGTCAAAATTTCGAGCGACCGAATTAGAGTAATTTACTCTAATTACGATTCGCGGTGTACTGTACTATTCAAAATTGTTTAGCGCTCATTTAACTGTAAACTTACAAACTGCGCTATATGTAAAATTCATTTTGTTTTACATGTACGGAATAGTACGGATGAAAATTCATTAACGACTTTTTCAAAACGTTCAATGTGTTCGTTACGTATAATTCGTCGCGATTGAATCGTTCGCACTAAACGGTTTGAACAACTATGCTTCGGAGCTTGCCAACATTTAGTACTACTGTAATGTTCGGAGCTTGCCAACATTTAAAATTTGTGACAAATGACCTCCTTTGCATGCAAAAGGAGACAAGTGCTGCGTTGTGCCAAATGTCCGGAATACAAAAATTGCGAACACACTATTTATTCCACGTTTAAGTGAAGCACCTAAGCATATTCCACCTGCCTAGTAGTGAGGTAAACTGACATTTGGATTATTTTTGTGTCAGAAATTATGTATGACTTTCTTGGAAGGAAGAATGGAAAGAAAGAAAATCCTCGTGTGATCACTTTTACTTCACAAGTTTTATCATGTTTTATTGGAAAAACCATATTGAATTACCAAGAACGATCTTGTAAGATTGAGACAGTCGTAGTTCTTAAACACAAACATTGAAAAATTGTTATACACTGTATGAGTATGGCTCTGAAATATAGTTTATAACTTATTTAAACACATTTTTCCTAAAAATGAAGAAATGATATCACTCTATTCCGGTTTAATTTATTTAAATTTTTTCCGGTTTATTTATTTTGGCCAAAATAGCTCTTAACTATTTCTTTATTCAACTCTGTGTTTTTGCATTCTGTTTGCCATTATCACTCAATTTGATTTTTCGTATATTCCCATGGATGGCATTACTTCAGAAAGCTCTTTCAAGGAATTGCAAGATCTCTTGCAAAAGAAGAACTCTGATGATGTGGAATCTCAAAAAGAAGAAGAACCTCAAAAGCTTCGAAAAGTTTTGTCCGTTACCGACGGTGTGAGGTAATCTTGTAGATTCTTGTTTCAAAATTTTGTGATATGCATTGGCAATTGGCTGCAGAAGTAATGGAAAAAGAAAAAGAAGAAAAGGACATACAAGTGTGTTTTATTTTAACCTTTGTGTATGTTTCTTTGCATTCATACACTGAATGCCATACTACTAATGCACCAACTCTAAATGCAATGTATTTTGTACTAATACTGTCATGGCAATGTTCCTGTGTTAAATTTATCTTGCCCATTACATTGAGAGTGTAAAATTAAGTGGTTAAATTCAAGATTGCGTGGAAATATGAAGGTAATTGGAGGTGAATTGGTAACTTTTACATCGCTGTTAAAGTTGGTATCTTTTAGTATAACTACCGTAAGATATGTTTTACCACGTGGCTCATAATGTCCTACTTGCTGAAACATTGTTGTTAACACTAATTTAGGATTTTGGGTCGATTAGTCGAATTAGTCTAATAACGATGTAAGTTATAGTACAGTGCTAGATTCATCTTGTTACCAATACTCACATGACTTTTAATCTCACTCTTTCAAGCATGGCAGTGTTTTTTTGCTGCTCCTAACTCCGACACAGTGGCTTTTTGTCTTTTTCTCTCTTTATTAAACATAGCAGTGTTTTTTCACTCTTTCTGACTGTGTTTTTTTGTCTTTTACTCTCTTTCTAACATGGTTGTCTTTTCGTCATTTTGTTTTGTGCAGTGTTATGGTTGGTCTGGTCCTCGGATCAGGAATATTTGTGAGTCCAGGAATCGTTCTTGAAGATGTCAGCAGCGTGGGTTTGAATATGGTGACTTGTGCGTTGGCTGGTCTTATAGCCTACACTTCTTCTTTAATTTACGCGGAGCTTGGCAGTGCAACACCAAACGCCGGAGGGGATGGCAAGTTTTTGGAGGTCAGGAACATTGGAAGTATTGTAGGATAACTTTTGTTTGTTGGGAGTGATGTCAAGTTTTTGGAGGATAGGAACATTTGAAGTATTGTATAACTTTTGTTGTTTGCGAGTGATGGCAGATTTTGGAGGTCTTAAACATTTGAAAGTGCTGCATAACTTTTGTCGTTTAGGATGTAAACAAATGTGCGCTCCTTACACAGGAAAGCAATTATTGACTGCAAATGAGATTGCTGATTAACGCATCTAATCGAGCTTTTAAATAAAAGGAAGTTCTGGGGCCACAAAAAATTGGTTATGGTAATTTTGGCCATGTACAAAAGGGTCATCATGTGATACCTTTAGATCTTGGGAGTTTTGTCAAAACTGGTAGCTTTATTTGTTAGCTTGAATTTTCAATTCTCCTTTACCTTCATATGCAAGTATATATTGACAATGTGTGGTGGCTTTGTTCCCCAAAAGAAGCACTGATTTTTTTCTTTTTTTGGTTTTGTTGTTATTTCAAGATGGCATTTGGACAAATTGGTTCATTTGCGTTTACATGGACCTGTTTTTTTGTCCTAATGGGTGGAGGAAACGCAATTGTGGCCCTAACATTTGCCCGCTATGCCGCTGTCTTGGTAAGGGTTTCATGTCGTACTTTAAGGTTTGTAAAAGTTATTGTTTTTTCTTTTTTATCTTGTTTAATGACTCAGAAAAGTATCAAGAAAAATCTCTTAAAATTTCACATTTTACGTTTCAAAACATTGTAGAGTTCTTTTATTTCTGTTCGTCTTAGTTTTAAAATTTAAACGGATGAGTGTCAAAAGTATGTCTGTAGCGCCTTGTAATTATACTGTATGTGTGACAGACTTCACTATAAGTTTGTTTTATTTTAGCGCAGGGTTATTTTAGATGCTTACTTGTAAAATTTAAAGAGATTAACTATCTTGAGAATATTTGTCTGTAGTTTTTGAAAAGCACTTACATCTTAAAACCTTTTCTTTCCAAGGATAGACTGAAAATCATGGCAGTATAGTCTTTGATATTCCTTTAGTTTGCTACACTCTCGCTTTCACACTTATGTTCTACTTTTGGTTAGATTTTCCTCTCACACTTCAGAGGCAAACATGTCAATAACACCGCAAAATCGACCAATTTTAATGAATTTATCCATCCAGTCATATTTTCACACTTCTGTAGTTGTTGAGTCTGAGAATCCCATATTTCTTTCCAAGTTTATTAAAGATTTATTGTGTTTGCTTATAGTAGTCGCCAAATGGGTTGTCAGGTGTTTCCGGACTTGCTTGCGAGTGAAGATTCGAAAACAGATTTCTATATTGGCTGCATTGGAGTGGCTGGTGTACTTTTTCTCAGTTTTATAAATTGCATGGGTAAGTGTTCGCATTTAAGAAAAAGCTTATCGATGTATTGTCAGGAGGTAAAGTGGGCAATTGCAGTGGATTCGACACTGAATTAACAACGTTTTTCTTCGGCTGTTCGTTTCCCATGTTCCTACGCAGATGGTTTACCATCACTCTTTCTTAATAAAACTCGGCACTTTTTTCTTTGTTATTATTGGCGAATGGAGTGAATTTGACAAATAAATTGAGAAAGTTTCTTGCAGTCAATTGCAATATTTTCACAGGACTAAAAATACATTCATTGTCAGGAGTACTCCCAACTTTTTAGCTGCGTCGTGAAAAATGAAACATGGATTTCTATGGTCATAAAAATGTGATAACATTGTAATGAAGAGTTTTTTCTGGGATGGGAATGTTTCATCATTAAATAGGTGCCAAATATGGCAGCTGGATCCAGAATGTTCTCACTATTTTGATGGTTATTCTTATAATCGAAATTATCGCGGCGGCTATTGTCGTTGTTTGGAAAAAGCCGGAAATTGCTATTGAGAATTCAACCGATCCTTTTAAAGGAACAAAATGGTCCCATTTAGGACCTGGTCTTGTGGCGGCTGTTTGGAGCTTTGACGGCTGGTAAGCATTACAAAATGAACCACTTTTTTTATCCCCCGTTTTCTTTTCTTTAGTAACTTTTTCGCTAATACATGAACTTGTGAATCTGGTTAGATTGGACAATGTCGTTGTCTTGGTTTTTTTTTTGTGCCTTTGTCATGAATGATATTCAGTAGAATAATTTTCTGTTATTTATTGGCCTTTCTTAACCTCCTACTTTGATTTTCCTGAAGGAAACAGCTTCGAAGAAACAGGAGGAAACAGCAAAAAAAAAATTAGATGTGTGTGTATATTTTGTATGCAATATATATGACTATCAACTATTACCATCTTCAGTTTCCTTCCGATAAAAAGGCAGATTATGTCGTGAGGCCGTTCTGAAAACAAAATTTTGTACTTGTTTTGTTCCTTGTGCGCGTGTGCGCATGCGCTCACTTCAAGTTTACTTCATTTTTTATATGCAGAGTATGGCTTGGTGGAATATGTTTTTTAGTCAATTTTGCATGTCAGTCTTTAAACTAATTATAGGGCCGGTACAGGAATGAGGTTGTATTTTTAACAGAGGAGTTGAAGGATCCGAAAAGGGATCTCCCAAAAGTCATCACCATAAGCATGTTTCTTGTCCTTGTTGTCTTTGTAAGTGAATCGAATTCTACGACTATATTCAATATGCCTTTTTCTATTGTATATTTCCATATTGTAAGGAGGTAAAGTGTTTGACAACGAAGTGAAGTTCTTGCTCAATATGTTTTATTGCTATTATGCATTGATATATTGTATGGAGGTTAAGTGGGCAATTGCAGGGGATTTGACAACAAATTAAGAAAGGTTTTTGCAGTCATAGGCAACATATCCGAAAGATTGTGAATATATTTAATGTCAGGAGTCGTTACTTATTCCATGAGTTCTGCAGTTTATTATGGATGCCTGGCAAAAATTTAAAACATGGATTTCTTGGTCATGTAGTTGTGTGAAATGTTGATGATGGGAAATTAAAAAATAAATGAAATAATCATGGGAAAAAAAAAAAAGCACAAGTGGCAGTATGAAGGAAAAAAACGCATGAACTAGCATTAGTATAAGCAGCTCAGTAACAAAGGAATATGATCCTCCACCAAATTCTTGTCCTTTTTTTTGAACCCTTTTTTTTTCATTTTTCTTTACAAGATTTTACTGACAAGATTCTATTTGTCCATTATTCTCCATATTAAAAAAAATTCTGGACGTCCTGTGGTATATGGACAGGTGGTGTTAAATGCAGCTTATCTCTGTGTACTCCCTGTATCTGGTAAAAACTTGTTTTTCTTATGATTATTGTTATTTCCGGTATTGCCTGTCCTTGCTATATTGAGATAATTTTTAACTTGATGGTTTATACTGCTAGCATTTTAAAAATTGATGCATTATTTTTATGCAGCACTGGAGGAGTTTTGCCCACTTCTGTGTTTCTCCATGGCTAAAATCCGTTGCTTAGAGAGGAATGCAAAATTCATCTTGTCAAGTTACAATTTGTTAAGGGAATGGCAGTTTATATTTTTCACTTGCAGTTGTGAAAACGTCCCAAGTAATTGCTGTTCACACAGTGGAGAAAGCATTTGGAAGTTGGGGCGGCAAAGTGACAGCTTTCCTTGTGGCGGTCAATTCTCTCGGATGCCTCAATGCCTGCCTCATGTGTGTCAGCCGATATCTTGTGAGTTTTTCTGCTGTATTGTGAGTTTTCCGCTATATTGTGAGTTCTGCCACTATGTTGTAGTTCCTGCTATATTGTGAGTTTTTCCACTACATTGTGAGTTCCCGCTATATTATGAGTTTTTCCCCTTTATTGTGAGTTTTTCCGCTATAATTCATTGGTTTTTTTGAGGTTTTGTTTAGGTTTTTTTTTAAGTTCTTTTAATGTTTTTTTTAGGTTTTTCAAGGATTATTTTTTTCTATATATATATATATGTATATATGTGTATATACATGTATAACTATGGAAAATGCGATTTGGTTGCAGTATGCAGCAGCCAGAGAGGGACAATTACCGAAAGTCTTGGGGATACTAAGTTCCAAAGGAGCTCCTATTGGTTCTCTCATAGCTCAGGTGGGTGTACATTTGAGAGAAGAGAGTACGGAATTGAGAGATTTTGAGAATAAATTGAGCATATGGGATTGAGTGAAATTGAGTGTAAATTGAGAGTATCGAATGAGTGAAATCGGGAGTAAATTGAGAACTGGAATTCAGTGGAATAGAGGGTATGAAATTGAGTCAAATTGAAAGTATGGGATTGACTGAAATTGAGAGTATGAGTTTGCGTGATATTGAAAGTATGCGATTGGTGAAATTGAATTAATGAGAAGGAATGAAAGGATGAGATGGAGTAAAATTGAAAGTAAGAGTGAAATTGAGTAATTGAGATTGTGAAATTGAATGTATGAGATTGAGTGACAATTGAGGGTATGAAGAATTAAAAATTGTCTTGTAACCGAATAAAATTGGTGTGGAACCCATCGTTTCTTCTTTACGAGGAATGACTTAGCTTTATCACCTTAAAGGTTGTATTCTGGTTAAGTTCACTCGCTAATTTCAAAAATAATCTTTATATGTTTACTGGACAGGGTCTGTGGACGACTGCCATATTGCTGTTTGTGGGTAACGCACTTGAAAATGTGAGCTCCTGATTAGATTATGTTTAAAAGCCCGTTCATGATATGCTTACTACAATCCTTTCCAATTATATTGCTTAATTCTATTTCCACACTATACATTTCAGCTACATATTTATACTACACATATATGTCGTAATGTAGTTGGTTCCAAAGTCAAGTTAACTTCAAAAAGGGAGATTTTAGTAAGGTCTTAACGCTCAGCTGAAAAACACAATAGATTGGATAAGACAAGAACAAAAAAAACCATAAATCGATATCGATAATGTCGATAATTGCAACCTCTCACATTGACATCAATAATTATTTGCTTTAAAATTGTGCAACTTGTTGATTGAGCTGGAAGTAAGAACATTTTCTTTCATAAGCTAAAAATCGACTACATTTTCATTAGATGCTGAAACAGTTTTAAACTCTCGGTAGGAGGAAAGCGTCGATAATTGACTGCCATGTTCCTTGCAGTTGTTTACTTTCTACGGCATTTCAGCGTGGATATTTTATGGGGCATCAGCAGTAGTGTTGATTAAGCTTCGATGGGACAAGCCAACTATTCCGAGGCCGTATGAGGTTGCTTTATACCCATTTTCTCCATTGCTTGTTATTGGGGTAACATTGTAAGTAATTCCCAATTGTCCTCTCCAATCATGAAGAATGGACCTTTCTGTAATTTGGCCCGTAGTTTGTTTTTTTGGGAAGTATGTAATTTAATATTGGGTGTTTAACATGATTTGTTTTGCCATTTACTGTCGTTGCAATGGAATTGCAATGAGTTGTCTAGGAATTTTTTTTGCTTTTATTTATTTTTCTAAGAAATTGTGTCTTTTATCTATTTTATTGTCCAGAGTAATATTCTTAGAGAAGATAATAGCTGGAAGCATTAAGTATTGATCGAGTGAATGTGTTGATGTTACGTTAATTTTAGAGGTTATCAGGGATTATTAATAGATCCACCAAAAAGTCAATTTCCACCATAAGCGCGTTTTAGCGTATCTTTTTAACTTCTTTCTTACTTACTTTCTTCCAAGTTTATGACATAAACTGCGACATTTTCTGAATGATGGAGGGTTTTGGGGATTTGGGATTTTTGGTTTATGCTTAATGCAGGTTTTTGGTTATTTCATCGGCAATATCATCTCCATTGCCTGCAATTGCATCTCTATTCTTTGTCCTTTGTGCATTTCCAGTGTATTATCTCATCTTCGGTCAACGAGGACCGGTCAAACCACCAGAATTGCAGTAAAATTCTCCCTCTGTGGCTCTACTCACGTCATATTTTTCATCTTGGAAAATTTCTTCGCTTAAATTTGAATGCTTTATAAATTTGTGTACTCGCTTTCAAGTTTTGGGATTGATTTGCACGGTAGTCATAGTTGCTGGATGAGAGAATTTTTGAATATCCGGGCATCTTTCCAACAATTGGTTGTTTTTTAGATTGGAATATATAGAGGAGCTAATCATTTTTCCTTTACCCATTTTGAGTGTACATTTTTGTGAGGAATTTTGTGAGGAATTTTTTGTTAGTCCAGCAGTAGGAAGGATCAATGCAGTTCAAGAATTTTTTGCTGCGAGGGTTCCAAGAAGGATAAGGTAAAAGGTCAATAAAACAAAATTTTGTGTATTCAGGGTTTTGAGACGAAATGGATATAAAGACCTCATTTCCTTACATGAAATCCAGAGAGAACCAATTATCTGTGTGGATTGTATTTCGCTGAATCAATGACCTGTCTTAATTGTATTTGCTTTTAAGGTCTGTCTTCTTTTTGGAAACCTTGAGGCTTAAATTTCTATCTGTTTTCCATTCCTGATTCCATATTGCCGTTTTTCTTGAGAAAATGCATCTACAGAGCAACGTGATTCTCTTAGCATTTAGATTGTTGGGTAATACCCGTTTTTCAAGGATTTTAATTTCTGGGGAATACTCATCCTTGTAGCATTTGAATTATTGGGAAATACTGTACCATTCTCGAAGCATTTTGTTGAAGAGTACAAGTACTCACTTTTGCAGCATTTCAATTTTTGAATATACTCATTCTTATGTCATTGTTGAGGAGTACCCATTCTCGTATTATTTAAATTGTTGAGAAATACTCACAGAATCCACTCCGTAATTTCGTACTTCCCACCCAATTTTCCACTAGTGCAACCCGCGCCAGCTGTAGGAACCGTACGGCACCCGAATTAGTATTTTAAAAACCATACCGAAACCAAACCAGACCAAACCAAGTCGGGCCAAAGCAGTGCCATCGGAACCACTCCAACAAATTCCCGATAGCGTGACATTAATGTTCACAATAACTGAAGTCAATTTATAAATAATATTTTGTTTTAAATAGATAATTAGTTTACTTTCGTCGAATATACCACCGGGCATAGTAGCGCATGCCTGTAACCCAAGCGGGGGTAATTTGGATGGACCATCGCCCATGTGGTTCGGTCCATGTCGCCATGTTGAGGGCTTGCCCACTCCAAATCAGGGGTCAGCAAGGCCGCGCAGTTGCAGAACCGCGCGTCCTGGTTGGTAGGGAAGGGGGAACCGCGTGAGGCGGGCAACCGAGCAGCGCAAACCTCTCGCCCTTGATAGTGGAGGGAACACGAGCCCGAGCGGTAGATGTGGGGCTCCCGGCCACATGTGAGCGCTTGGAACTCCCAAGTGACACAACTTTTTTTATGTTTTTATATTAACTTGATTTTGACATAGGCCGCGAATTTTGGGTGGAAATCTGGCAGTGTTTGGTCCGAGCGCACTTTTAGTTGGTTTTCTCGGGAGTGGTTAGAAAATAGTCCTACTTTGAACGACCGGGGTTCAAATCCCGCTCGGGTCAATGTTACGATTTAAAGTAAAAATGATATATGTATGCTACTAATTTTTTGAGCGCTGGTCGGTGGATGGTCTTTCACTTCGTATTATTAGTTAAAAAAGTGTACAGCAGGCTTATAATACGCATGTAATATAATTTTTAGTTTTTTACGCTTACAGTAAGGGAAACCGCATATTGGAACTTGCGATTGTTTCCGCACTTTTGAACTGCCCTGTTACAGTTGTCGATGCCCGAAGTTCCGAATCAATGAAAGGAAATCATGCAACAGTTGGCATTTTTTGCTGCCCTTGAAAACTAATAAGGACATATTTTGTTGAAGTTACAAACTTCGGGTCCCTCAGGGAACGACGAAAAATAAAGGACAGCAGGCGAAAGATTCTCTTTTGGCAAGAGAGGTTTCTTTATCCAATAGAGTGAATTATGTTTCAAGGATTTTATCTGAAAACAAAGGAAAGTAGTAGATTTTCACTAACGCGTATGCTTCACAATTCCAGCAGTACATTTGGAACAAAGAAGGATTTTCTCTTTCACTTGAACATGGCTGCTTTATTCAACAGTTAAGGATGAAGCTTATCCAGGTGCCATTGCCAGAAAACTATAAACATTCAACTTTTTTATGTGTTCAGGACCGTTTAGTGGCAGAAAAGGAGAGATGACCATTCAGAGCTCAATGTATGGCTCCATGACTAGAATGAACAACAACTAAACATCTGTCTCCTTGCAACATAAACTCACAATAGTAAGCCACAAATGGTTTTGGTCCTTAGAAAGAGTAGTCGTTGATAATCTAGAAAGTTCTTTAGTAGTATTACACAGTCAAGACATTCATATTTTCTACAAGCAAACACGTTTCAATTGTGAGTGCATTATGTACGTCTTTTCACCACAACTAAAAAAGAGTACAACACTAAAATGAGTACAACGCAAAAAAGTGCACAACAAAATGGAGCCATGTTCTGATAGGACATGAAACACCATCGAATTTTTAAAACTCACCAGGTACAAATAAATTACAGCACCTATTTCAAAGATCACCAAGCTTTTAGCACATAATATAAAATATATATTCTTATTAAAGAACATACATAAAAAGGTGCAAAAGCCGATCAAGATGACTCTACCTTTATAAATACTATAGTATTCTATTGGCTCGGTAAACGACAATAAGGCATTCTATCTACGGAAAAAGATACAGTTTGTTTTTTGCAGTTTAACAGCCCATTTGTGCAATTTCTTGGAAGTTGGTTCACCACATTTGAGGCCTGGTATTAACAAAAAAACCGGCGGGATCCATTAGAAAGCGTTAAACGCCAAAACAAACACAAAAAACAAATAGATTATCCTCATTACCAACCGAATCTTTTATCAACCGAAGAAATCGATTCAAAAATGTGCTTGTTACATACAACAGGTGGTACAAAACTACAGATATAATAGGTGTGGTTCAAATAATACGCTTTCTGAATGCCAGAAAACAAATATTTTTACAAATTAAATACAATATGCAACATATTCTCTAGAAAGAAAAAAAAAACATTCTCTTTCAATTCATACTGCAAGACAAACTTAACAAATGGTACAACATCTGGTATAATCTGCGAGTCCAAAATCCTTCTCAGGTCCAATAGTCAAAGAACCAACTATTGGATTCCAACTGTTATGACAGAAAATAGCCATTGAAAGATTATTTTTACTAACAGAGATGCCCAATTTCTTCCTTTTGAATCCACAAAAATCCCAACGACCGCAAGTTTGTTTCATTCCATTAAAAAAAAAATGTTTCAAACTCACTCTCGATGAGCTAACGCCATATAAACGTCAACTTAAGGTGACCGTTAAATGAGCAAAAGCTTCAAAAAAGGACCAATAGATGACCTGTTTATTGTAATGGTACTGAATTAAAATCATACATGTCTTCTTATGCAACACATTATCAATGATATCCACTCTACTGATATATAGACAAAGGGACGAAACATAACCAGCAGTAACTTTACACCTACCAGATAATATAGAAAAGAAAAGGTGGCCCGAATACCTCATGTGTCTCATCTTTTACTTTTATATTTCACAACTTTAGTACAGTTACTTACTTATTCAAGGAAGTGAACTTGTATGGATGGGCAAACCACCAATAGGGTCTCCCTCCTTATTATAGCTTGATGTTGTTTTCACTGGAAGTCACATGACAAACATTATCGTCAAGATGAAGACAGGCGTGACAACAAAATGACGTCTTCAGATCCAATATAGCCACTCTCTCACTCTTCCTCCCTCCCCTCCTTTTTCCTCTCTCCCTCTCGCTTTCGCCCTCTCACTCTCCCTCTCTTCCTCTCTCGCCCTCCTTCCTCTGCCCCTCTTCCCTCTCCCATTTCCCCTTTCCTTCTCGCCCTCTGCTTTCCTTCTCCCTCCTAATTTGACCCTCTAACTCTCCCCCTCCTTCTCCCTTCGCCCCTTTCCCCTTTCTCGAACTCTTCCTTTCCCTCTCCCTCTCACTCTCGCCCTCTCACACTCCCTCTCTCCCCACTTCTTCCTCTCCCCTATCCCCTTTCCCCTTCCATCTCCCTCCCCCTCTCGCCACCACGCTCTCCCGCTCCCCACCCTATTTCGTCTGTCCCCCTCTCCCCTCTCTCCTTTCCCCTTTCTCTCTCGCCCTCTTCCTCTCCCTCTCCCTCCCACTCTCGCCCTCTCACTCTCCCTCGAAGCCAATGTGCAACCAACAACAAAAAACCCCAACCATAAGTTAACATTCTTATCAAAAAATGCAGTATGGTAAAAATAACCAAAATCCGGTAGTGAGAACAACTTAGGCAATCTGAATCAGTACATAACACAAGGTACTGTAAAAAAACACATGTTCAATTTTACTTAAGGATAAACCCACTAGAGCTTAAATAGACTTTGTGATCCCTAGACACAAATGGCTATAGTATCTGACAACAACATTAAAAAATGCTACTCTCAATGAGAAACTCTAATAGCCACAATTAATAACAAATGCTTTGCCATCCAATGCCTTTACCCGAAACAACATAAGAGGGTAATGCAAAAGTACGTCCTCTTAAACAAAAAATGGGGTACTTCCATAAACACATTCCTATCTGCTAAAAGTGATCAAATTCAAACGAAAATAAACCAGTACAAACGCAATAAACATAGAATTCCTCAAATCAGGGTAAACTAGATGCATCGCCAATCCTCAATACTACCCACCCATCGGTATTATTGATGACAAACTAATTCAGTTGGCCGAAAATCATAAAATAGTGGTAAAAACACTATTTAAGGGAGTGACCTTAAATCAGCCACGTCTCTTAGCCCTAAATTAGTATTATTGATACTGCTTTTGCTTTAATACTAGAAATTCCTCTACACTAATAGCGATGAGCAGTGTACATTTGTGTACCTGGAAGAATAGAGTGATGTCCCAAATCGGCGATCAAACTCCCTGTTTGATGTCGCAAACATATAACTAAAGCTTAAGTCTCCTTTGCCAACAGCCACACATGCTTTGTATCGTGGTATTACCCGCTTTTCCAAACTATATGATAAAATAGTAGGATGTCTCAACACTTCCTCCAGATCTCGATTCATCGTATGTACCACGAAGTAAAGTGCATCCGAAATCTTTTCCGGAGACTGACTTAAAACATGTGGTGCACTTATAATCATTTTGCGAACCAATTCCTCACCGAAAATCTCCGACAATTTTTGGTAACTCCTTGACAAAGTACTGGGATTCATGTTTAAAAGCCTCACATGTCTAGAGATCATGTGTTCCACTGGATAATCTCCCCCCATAATCAGCTTCAAATTTTCAAGTTTTACAGACAGAGCGTTTATACCCAAACCAAGAACGACAGGGGATTTCTGAATGAACATTCGAACATCCCCTATTCCAATCGACTCGAGAAACTTGTACTTTTCCCTTAGTTTAGAAGGTGACATTCGTAACAAAGCTGGTGCCCTGCTTACCACTAGGCCTACTCTGTCCAACTCTAATTCTTCATCCAGAAAAGTCAATACAGACTTTATTTGTGGTATACTGGATCTTAAAAAACACGAATTTAACGCAACCGCCATACAAAACTCTTTCTGAGTGATGCCATGAGAGGAGAATATAAACAGAAGAGAAGTAATTTTGTCTTTCATTTGCTGGTATTGGTAATGTATGAAAGCTGGTAAGCGTTTTATAACAAGAATTAATTGCTTTTTGTTCATTCCCAATGCTAATAGAAGTGTTATATTCCTTACTCCCTCTGGACTGTCAAGTATTCCTGGATACCAAACTTGTAAAAATTCCAAAGTTTCTGTAATTTCTGAGTCACTGACAGAATACCACACTACATTATGTTTATTTTCACTTATCACATTGAGACTATTTTCACCAACTTGAATGGAATTAACTTTGAGATCCTGTTCTTCAGATTCTTCCAAAATGCCAGCTGTCAAAGATGTGACTGAAGAAGGTAGCAATGTATGTCTCAGACTTTTAAAAAATGTTTGATTCCATAAAAAATTAGCGCTAAGTCCAAAAGAGGGAGAACCGGCAAACAGACGAAATTGACTAGAATTTGATTTGGGATCAATAACAGTGGTAGGGATGGTTAGATGGAGAGAAGAATCTACAGTAATAATAGCAGAAATTCCAGCCTGTTGACGAGGTACTAGAAGAACAAAAGACATCTTTGATATGTATTTTGAAAAAGATGGAAATGAAATGGACTCAAAAGCAGCTTACAAACAATAGAAGAACTGATGAATAGAAGGTGAAGAAGAAGAAAAAGAAGAATGGATAAATAGAAGGGAAGGAAAAGTTACTGAAACATATTGCCTTTAACAAGCAACTGTGATTACTTCAGCTTTATCCATTCTTCATTTAGGTAGCAATCGTTATTTTTAGCAAAAAAAATATTGAATATACAGGCGTTACAGCATTTAGGGATTTGGATCAAACTTAAAAGTAGATGCGCTGTACAAAATGCTGAGCTCAATTATTCAACTCTCCAACTCTCCATTTATTCTTCCATACCGCACATTCTAAAGTAATCGCCGTGGTTGCAAGTAAAATGTCAGAAGAAAAAACTTCTGCATACATAAGAACGTATATATTTATATGTTTCCTAGTCCCTACACAGGTTTCACAGACATGCTTCCTGCTTTGTAAAGCAAAAAATAGACAAGATAAGCAAGTACAGCAGTACTGTACTGTAGTCCTTGGACAGCTACAGTAGTAGAAATTAGCAGTGCTGATGTGAATTTAGTGTCAGCTACACTAATTTAATCACTTGCGACGTGGCGTATTTTATGCCCCACATTCAAGTAAGGTTAGTAATACTACAGTGCAGTATTTAATTTTCTCTACAGAATACGGAACATCGTACATTACCATAGTTCAAAAGTAGGTGAAAGTAGGCCCATACAATATGCCTATTGTATGCAAAACATACAATATGACCTTAAGATCCATACTGTATTCGGACCTATTCGGACCAATTAAAACATTCGGACCAAAAATTGGACCAATTAAAACATTCAGACCAAAAATAATAATTTACACCGTCAGATTCGGACGATCGGACGGTCGCTGATCAAAGTAGTGATCTAAGGAGATCACATGAAAAGCCCATAACACAACTTACGATAAAGGCGCCGACCAAAGGCCTACCATAAAAACGCCTACTTTTGAACTATGTACATTACACTGTCCATAGCCATTACAGTACACCGCCAATCGCTATTAGCGTACAGGTTTCTTTAGCGTATAGGAATAATTACCGTTATTAACGCTAATTGGGAATATGGAAATTTTCAAAAAAATCGTTTACTCTAATTAAGAATTAAGGTTTTTTTAAATAGTATGGATAATTCTATTTGAGAATTTGAGAAAAAAAAAGCGGGACCGAATTAGCGTTCAATACGCTAATAGCGTTTGGCGGTGTAGCTGATCACTCTATTTCGAGTGACGTTTTTAATAATTAAAAAATCGTACATGTGTTGTGTGCGGTGTTGCGCTGTGAGTGTCATTAACTCATTATTCAGTCTATTTAATTATTATAACCAGCCGACACTAATTAGTTTCTTATCTCTAATAGCGATGGCCGGTGTAGATGTGTGGTGCGAAGGATATTGGATAGTGGATAGTGTATACTGGATGCTGGATAGTGTAACTGTAATAAATGTCCGTACATATTCTATGTCCGTTCGTACAATAATCTATCCTCCAGAATGTCCGCAACTGCGCAATGCTGCAGGGAACACGCCTCAGTCAGCACGTGTCAACAGCGAATAATTTCTGGTAACAGTTATATTTCAGTTACGGTGAATCTAGCCGTACAAAACGCAAAACTGCTGTACAGTACAGCACTGTGGTATCCGCATATGACATAAAGTACAATAAGTTCAGTGAATAATTGTACTTTTACGTACAGAAGCCTATGGAAAACCTTTCCTCAAGGATAAAGAATTGCTTGTCTCCAAATTTTATAAAATCAAAAACAAAAAACAAAAAAGGAAAGTTAGTTTTTCAAGTTCAAGACCGATTTTGTGACATTAGCTGCCACTGTGTTATGTACTGTCTAGTTTTTCCAACAGGGAAAGACTATTTTATGTGAAGACATTTTACGCATATATAACTCAAATATATACATACATATTACAAATTTTACACATAAAACTGTTTTTTCTTCTGAATATATCAACCAGATACCAAGATGCCTCAGCGTCATTCTAAAAACAATAATGATCTTGCACATTTTACATATGAAGAAAAGAGGAGATTAGGGTTTGGGACTCAAAAGGAAAGACTTGGAAAGGACTCCATCAAACCTTTTGATTCTTGTGCTCTTTGTCTCAAGCCTGTCATTGATCCAGTATCCTGTAAAAATGGCCACCTGTTTTGTAAAGACTGTATTTACGCCTGCCTTTTGGCACAGAAAAAAGATATAAAACGGTAAGCGATTTCGTTTTATCTTGTTTTTTGTAAACTTTGTGTTTTTTTTCATTATTGCCAAATATTTGAAGCTTGTTTATGCATTTTTAACGCACGTAAATAATAAAAAAATATATGTGTTTATGTAAGATGTTGAAGGTTTTCATATCTTGTTTAACTATCTAGTTTTGACTGCCGGACGATTTTTAGGAAAATTTGCCTTTTTTTTAATTGACTTTTTTATAATAGTATGGATCCTAAAAACCCTTATATCCTCATACACATCTAAGGAGTCTGCCCAGTGACAAAGCCTTAAAAAAGCCTAACAAACAAAAAAAAAAAAACCTGAAACACGTTCGAATCGGCTAATTGATGAATGAGGCAAATGGAAAGCCAGTATGCGTTTTGTCAAGCTAATGCAGTTGTTTAAAATAAGTTGAAAAATTCAGTAGAATGTCTTTCAAACTTACATTTAAAACTTTCTTTAGAGACGTGAAGGGCTCAACTCCGTATGGACCATCCCATGACCGTTTACGATTATTGGGTATTTTCTGACCTTACAGATGAGAATCGTGCGGTCAGAAATAGCCTAATCTTTGAAAAAGGGTAACTCAATAAACCAAAAGAGTCTTATTGGAGCCAACCCTAATACTGCAAGAAGTAAGTACTGATACTGCAGGTTAAGTGTGGAAAGCCTTCAAAAATGTGGACATATAACAAGCCTCTCTGGCACACTCATTGTATTGACATTTTTGTTTATCTGGTACACTGTCCATCTCTATTAGAGTAAATCACTTTAATTCATGTGAGTGTTTTTGACCCTTATAAATAAGTGGTAATTCCATTTTATAGTTAAGTGGCAAAAGTTAACCCAGTGTATTTAAATTTATGAAAGTGTCAACCCTAGCAATTTACTAACTCTAATAGCGATGGGTGGTGTATTTTTGCATGCAGGAAAGTTGCTCTTTACCATTTTCAAGAAAAGCAAGAAGCGGAAGAAAAGAAAGAACAGGAGATTGCGGAGAGAGAGAGAGAGCTTGAAGCTTTTGATAGGCAAAACAGTAGTGCAGTTCCTGTGACTGAGGATGGACGCCAATTGAGTCGAAGCCATAGTTCAGGTTTTCATGGAGCCAATTCTGTAAAAACAACAGCATATGAAGAAGAGGCTCTGAGAACGATGCGAGCCTATTGGTTGCCTTCAGCAACCCCAGAAGCTTCCGAGAGATTGGAGGCACCAGACACGCACACTGTTTGTCCCGAGGGAAAAGAAAAACTAAAGTTGAAGGATCTTTTCGATGTCCGCTTTATGGAATTACCAGGACGAGAGGCTAAAGAAATCGAGACTGGCGGAGATCGTTTTATGTGTGCCTCATGTTCTGAAACTTTTACAAATGTATCATCCATTACGGCGATTCGAACGTGTGGTCACGCATTCTGTAAAAGATGTGCAGAAAAGTTTGTCTTAACGGATTTGGCGTGTGTCACATGTTCCAAACCTTGTAAAGCGAAGGATGTGGTGAATCTGGAAAAAGGAGGGACAGGATTTAGTGGCCATGGTGATCAAGTTGTTGCCACAGTATTCAAACATCTCGGTAGTGGATCTGGGGCAGCCCCTTTGCGCCCAATAACAAGACTGTAGCTGTAATTTCCTTCTTTTTTTTAGCGGTTTTTGTCATCATGTACGAAGATCCTGCCCTCTGCTTGTTTGTATTGTGCACCTTGAGATTTTAGTTTTTTTTTTTTTTTTCCCTTTCTTTTACTGTTTTAGAGTTTTTTCGGTTTTCTAGTGGATCGACCACCATAGAGGAATGCGTTCACAAAATTGAGATGTAATCGGTTTTGTATCGCAAACTATTAAAATATAATGCAATTCAGGCTGTGACTCTATGGCTTGCTGTCAGTAAGGTGGTCTCTTTCGCAGATAAAATTACTGTCTTTTTTTATGACTACCGTTTTTTTGCTTATGGGTGTTGATAGAGATTATGATACTTTTTTTAGGGGAACGGGTTTCAGTGCTTTGTAATGGCTGAATTTATCGCTTTTGGCAAATAGAATATTCAAATTTGAGACAGCTTTTGTCCTATATGCAGTTCTATGCCGGTTTTCCATAGACCCTGTTCTCTAATACTAAAGCATCGGGAATCGTTATTTGCATTAATAACACCATTCAGTGCCGGTTTTCTTTGCCACTTGAAAGTTGAATAGCGTCAATAACACTATTTTTTTTTTTGAACGCTAATTTGGTAAGTGATCGAAGGTTGTCCCCATTGCTCGGACCTAAATTAGCATTAATGACACTGAAATAAACGCTGTGGATAAGGATTGGACTAACAGGAAATGATGCGGATTACAGTCCAATAAAGAAATAAACAAATAGTTTTATTGGTACTATTTTAGGTCAAAGGGTAAACTTAGGAGCACCAACATAGTGATGTTGACATTATTTTAGGTAGATTGGGTAAAAGGTAGGAGCACCATAATGAAAGTTATACTATATTAGGTGAGAGGAATAACAAATAAGATCACCGTTATGGTGATATTGACACTATTATAGGTCCTAGAGTAAAAATTTAGGATCACAAATATAGTCAACGACTCTAAAGAAGGATACACCATGTCGCTTTCACATAGCTTCGGTGTGATCATTACTTCTAGTCACCAATACTCAAAACTTTTTTGTTAGTAAGTTGACCATAGTTGACATGCAACAGTACCACACTAGTTTTAGTGTTTGGAACTTTTCCTATTTACAAATAATAATCAACTCAAGGAGAACAACATTCTCCTTTTAAAAACAACATTCTACCTTATCATCATTGCTTCGTGTAATTCTCCATTCAATAAGAGGGAAAAATCACATGCCCCACCATTCCTTAATATTGGAAAGACACAATTTCTCCTTAGCCTGTACTTCAATGTGAAAAAATACTTTTACATAAGTGTCATAGGATTGCCCACAAAAGAAAATAACTAGCATCTAAACCTAACCCTTAAAAACCCTAAAAAACTCCTAAAACCCTAAACTCTCTCCGCAATATCCTTCCAGACTTCTCCTTCAAATCGGTACAACTGCTTACAAACTGATAAAAGGTAAACCTTTCGTTGAATTCTAACCATACAGGAGCCCTAAAATATAACACAACTATCAAAGCTTGTCTACTTGCAGAAAGAGTGCTTTACACGAAATAAAGTTGGTCAGAGAAATAAAACACAAAAGTTGATTGGAAACACAGAAATAAGAGAGAAACCAGATTTGTCAGTAATCACAGAGAGGAAGTCCATTATCTACTGCCTGCAACCAAAACAAAAGGGGCAAAAAGTGGAAAAAGTATCATGACTAGAAATATATAAAATAGAAACATGAGTCACTAGGATTTCCTGAGAGTTCCTACCACTCAGAACTTCAAAGAATTGTTTTTTTGCAAAAGGTGGATTGAACCAGAAGAAATTACAGCACACATTGCGATTTTTCCCATTCAATATATATAGCTACAAGGTCTACAAAGACAGAGGAAATCATAAAATCTTGCTTTTTAATAAAGTCTGGTTTTTTTTGTTAAAAAGAAGTACAAAATAACAGAAATTCTCCATTGCCATCGAAATAAAGTTATTCATATCATCGCAGGAACAAAAAAAAAGAAAAGAGAGAGAGAGAGATTTAGCAAGACGTAAAACAAACATAAAACAAATACAAAGGATAATAAAATAGATAAAAGAAAATAAAAAAATAATAATAATAAAAGCAACTGACAATCATTATTGTGACATAGTTTGTGTGGCTCTAAGTTAGCGGTTTCCTTTTGGATGAAATACATTCAAAAAAATATAAACATTTTATCTTTCACCAACTAATATGCAGGGATTAATTTATATTTGCATTTGAATAAATGGAATAATTTGCTGAACTTCATGATTCGCTAAGTTTTATGATTTACTGTGTGTGTGTGTGTGTGTGTGTGGATATATATAGGTATACATGTATTGGGGGAAGGGAAAGGAAGGAATAAAACAACAAAACATAGATTCCACAACAACAAACTCCATTTAAAGTACAAGTTTAATGATTTTAAAAAACCAATAAAAGAAATGCTCATTTTAAATAGAAAAAAAAGAATAAAACTACAAAAAATAAGTCCACAACAACAAAAAACTCTTTCTCCATTTAAAGTGTAAGTTCAATGAATTTGAAAAACCAATAAAGAAAAATGCACATTGTAAATAGAAAAGGAAAAAAAAAGATGAAGATTTCAAACTTTTTCATTGCAAAAGTTTTGCAATCAAAAATTCAAAATTTTCGGAAAGTTTCACAAAAGTTTTGACAAAGTAAACATTTTCCTTCTAAAAGATTTCTCTTTTGAGAAATCAAATCTTCGACTTATTCCAAAACTGAAAAATTGAGCGGAGAAAAA
>JBBHKE010001708.1:74022-124830 GCA_037447655.1 Zygnema cylindricum
TTCATCTGACTTTTTTTAAATTAACGGTATGTACAAAGCTTATCTTACAAGTAGCGTTCCGAATGAACATCTGGATCGATTGGTATGCTCTTAAGTTAGCTAGGTCTGCAAGTAAGCCTTGCGATGAACATTCCATTCGAAACATGTATGGCAATTAATTTTTTTTCAGTCTACTTTTTGCTGATAGCCAATATTTGTGCAGCTGCTGTGTCTCTGGGCAAAGCTCCAAGAGACCTATGTAGTTTTCAGCCATATTATGAATGTTTACGCTCTATTTCAAAATATATGTCGCATCTTCATTTACACATTAGGGATGTATGAATGTCTAATGAGAACCATGCATTCTAGTGTTCAAACATCACTGAAGAAGTTTAATGAGACTTGTTAAGACTTAATCAATCTGGGATTTTGAATCTTATGGTAAGGTCCCTCTCTGAATAATTGTGAAATGTTGAAAAGTATTTATAGCTTATTTTGGTAGAGATTTTACATGACAATTAAGGTTTTCTGGCAGTTTGGGATTTTCTGAAGTCCAATAATTGCTTGGGTTGTTACGGTGTTTGTGTCTTTTCCAGAAGTTTATATTGTGGAAGTTATATCATAATATTTTCACATTTTCTTTCTTCTCATGAATTTACCCTTCCATTGAAACTTAAAACCATATGTTTTGCTTGCCATAATGAGGTTACTGATGAAAGTATGTAACTTCTGTGCTCCCTTGGCATCATTTGAAATAAATTATTAGCCTGTAGGTTTGTTAGTGTTTGAGCTATGAGACTTTCATTTTAGTTTCTTATCAGTGAAAAAAACTTGGCTCCATCAACTCCGACCTCTTAACCTTCCAAAACATGTGAACTCTATTTCGCAGATGACTATACTCAGTCTTTCAGATCCTTGAGAATGCAGGCAACTTGTTGTAATCCATGCCCATCTATACCATTGACGCAAACAGTTGATGTTATTCATACTTGGTATGATAAAGATTCGACCACTAAAAGTGTGAATTGTAGGGTAGTTAGATTTTGGCATGGATTCAAAAGCTGTGGTACTATCTGTCTTGAGTGTTAATTTGGAGGCATAGACGCCCCTTGGGGATGAGGGGATTGATATGTGGCATCACATCAACAAAGGATTTTCAATTCATGAGGAAGCTACACCTTGTATCGCTTTTTGTGTTAACATATTTTTTGCCTTCTCTCCATACACTCGTGTCTGGTTTATGATTGGAGAGCACCAACTGGACGGTGAGAACCTTGCCTTTCAATCGAAACTGTCGGATTAAAAAATCTGACAAGTGTGCCCAGGGAAAAGATGTCTTAAGTGGCTAAAAAAACACTAACATTGAAAGTGATTCACGGTGCAGTAGCTCAAAAAGTTTAGGTTTAACAATGGATGGTCATTTGTGCTTGTGCAAGCGGGTTTTTCTTAGGTGTAGTTAGACATAAGGCAAATAGATTGTTGCGCCTCTCGCGGACACGATGGTTTCTGGTCACCAACCTCTTAGAAGTAAGTGCTTCATATTATTGTCATGGTATGCAGATACAGGTAAGTCGAGTGAAGTAGACAACCCTGATTGTGATATTTCGAGCAATATTCAATAAGAAAGACCGAGTTGAGGTCCATTCCCTCAAACTTTATTCTTCCAACGAACACCATGTCGGAAAATTGCCACCTCAACCACGCCCAAGGAGACTCTCCAGCTGAGAATAATCTTAAGGATAACGAAAGCACAAAAACATTAGCTAAGCATTTTATGTTAGGGTCAGCATGATTATTAGCAGCTATGACGACGACTAGCGTTGTCTCGTCATAACACCTTTAAGTTTCGAAATAACGCCTTAAAACGCACATCCCTGAATGGTGCACGTTGAAGAACTTGAATCGCAATTAGCATTAATAACAATATATTGGTGTCACTAAAATGTGGCCCTTGCACTTAAAATAGTAATAACAATACCAGCTGATTTTCGTTGACTTTATTTCTTTAGACGGTTCAAAGGATGCCGTACCAATCAAAACTGAATTAGAATTAACAACTTAAATAAAACTCCCCACACTACTAAAGCTTTTGTATTAATAGTGATCCACGGTGTAGTTTGGATTTGTACTCTTGGTGGTACCATTATAACATTTTCTTTAAATGTTTATTTTATTTTGTTTTGTTTTGTTTTGTTTTTAATCCATTTTGTACCCTAATTGTTTTCCCAACGCAAGTTTTTGCAATTAACGTTTTTTCCATTTAGAACGCGCGGTGTATTTCCGCCGCAAGGTACCTACAGCCGCTACCGGTTTCCAGCCGCCGGCTGGTCACATCCGGCCGCCAAAAAGAGTCGCGCGATTGGTGACCGACGGATCCAGCCGTTTGGTAAAATCGTACAACTGTCGAATCTGATGTGCTCAACTCTATAAGACTTTAAGTAGAGGCACATGGTTGCAGTGGAACGTTCCAAAGTCGACAAGATCTGCCACGTGCGTCTTCATTAATTAATTGGACAATATGCATGCAAGTTTTCCAAGCATACCGACTTTTTTCGTCTTAAGCGTCAGATACTCATGGCTGCCGTGGAGAATCTCCAAAACGTCGGCAGGATCTTCCGCGTGCGACGTCATTTATCCATTGGTTAATGCGCGAAGTAAGCATCCCATGCGTACGGTCTTTGGCAGTCTTAAGCGTCGAAGGCTTGTGCTGGTTCCGGGATGTTTCGTAAATAGATTAATTTACGACGCAATCTAATGAAAGGAATGTTCTCCTTGACCGGCCGTACGTATGACTACAGTACAGTACTGTATTGTACTGTAGTGAGACTAGGTACGGACGTACCCTATGTTACTTTTTCAGATGGGGCCATATAAAATATAGAGTCTGCGAAGCGAAAGCGAAGGGCGGGTTAGGGTTTGTCCCATGCTGGTTAAAATGACAAGACTATTGCTTAATTAACACCATGTGTAATATCGCATCTTGCTAAATTATTCGAAAAACCCTCAGTAAAATATTTATATTATTTTTGAAAAATTTACAGAGTCTGACCAAGAATTTGCTTCAACAATCACATTTTGGGGCGTTTCCGGAAAATACTTGAAATGGACGTAACATAAAAGTACACACTGTACTGTACACCGTGAATCGCTATTAGTGTTGATGTTTTTTTCTCTTAAAACATCTTTTCTCCGTACACACATGTCAAAATGTGGATCTGACGGTTGCGTTTGAAAGGTAAGGTTCTCAGCTTCCGATCGGCGGTCTCAAATTGGAGATCGGACCAGTGTGTACGGAGAAAAAATGTTTTATATGGCGACAAATTTGTTAACACTAATAGCGATACAAGGTGTAGCTGGAAAAAAAAAGGAGAAAAATGGAAAATCCGTGAAAAACTCCGATTAGCTCAAATGGCCTTTTTATATTTCCTCGATCTGGCCTCTGTTCCTGAAATGCTGCCGCGTGCCAAAAGTTTTGTCGTTTCTCATCGATGAACGTAAAATTTTGAAGTCAAACCGGAATCTTGGTTATGATGCACGCAAAAAAAATAAAAACCGCTAATTTTTATAGTTAGCGAAATCTACTGTTCGATCCAACTCTGATTCGCAATCAATATAAACAATTTTGAATTTTGCCAAACCGCAAACGTTACGTTTTCGTACCGCTGCCAGATCATCTCGTACGGAATGATTATCCAACAATTGTACTTCATGAGCTGACTATAGTTTTTGCCCTTTAGTCCGGACCTGAAATCACGGAGCTACCGCACCAAAGCTCCTGAGACTATACACGCTAGAAATCGCCGTACATTGGTCAAGATCTCGAATTTATGAAATTTGAATTTCCATTATTTGAAAGTTTTGCCGGCGAATATATAATCCGTTAATCACAGGTTTCACACGTGTGAAGACAAATATGACGATATATATTATTTTGGACAAGACACAATACCGTACGTACCGCGTGAATACTGCGTGATTTCCGCTGCAGTATGGCGATTGTGTGATTCGGAAACCCTAAAAAAAAAAAGTTCAAACGCTTCAATTTCAGCCTAGAAAACCCTAAAAGCTTTATAAAGAGTAGAGGCGCAAAATTTAAAACTGAACGATGAAAATTGTCGGTGGCACAAAGGGACAAAATCAAATAATTTGAATGAGCCTTCTACATGTACGGATCACGATCATGAATCTAAAAGATACGGATACGTCTGGCACGTGCGGAATTTACCGATTATTCTGCCTAATAATTAGTGTTGGGTATCGAGGACCCATTGCCGATATTAGATATATATCGAATTTCATGTACCCGATATTCGATATATCGCTTCGATATATCGAATTTCAAATTATCGCGATATATCGCCGATATATCGTATCGACGATATATCGAAAATGAAAATTTTAGATTTTTTTTTCAAAACCCCCCCCCCCCCCCCCCCCCCCCCCCCCCGATATATATCGCGATAATTTACGTTGCTCCCGGTACGATATATCGAGGAATCTGCTCGATCGATATTCGATATATCGAATATCGAAATTATCGCGATATGAAACTACCCGATACCCAACACTACTAATAATGCTACTGTACTGTACTGTTGTACCTTCAGCACGAGTTTGTTAACACCGACAAAAAGTACATTGATTTCGTTTCCGCTATTTTGTCGATTAGGACCACCTCACCTAAATCTGCGTACGGAGACCAGTTTTGAAATTAGGCGACGATACTCACAGACAGAATCGCAGTAGTTGACAGAAGGATAACGTCGTTTTTGGACTTCCGTAGAATTTTGCGTGCGGAAATGTGTAAGCCTGCATGTAGGCGGCTGGTTAGAGCTGACAAACGGCCGCTAAAGTGAGGAAATCAAGATTTTGACGACCGTCAAAGCGTGCTCGTCGATCGTAAAAGCGTCATTTTTTGAAACGTGTAATAAGTTAGGCCTCTCCTCCATTAGAGGAAAAGTGGGGTTGTTTACTGGAAACCGTACGATTTCGTACAAATTCGTACCAATTTTATTTTTTGTCAGATGACACTTGTTTACAAGATGATTCCAATAAAATAGGCGTAAGATTCGACCGTTGGATGTAAGCAATCGCGCACATCGTCAGCGAGGAGAGTTTCTTCACACTGGACGATGTGCGCGATTGCTTCGCGAATCTAAAATAGTGAGACATCCAACGGTCGATACTTACGCCTATAACATTGGAGCCATCCTGAAAACATGCTTCGTCATGTTTCGTCTGACAAACAAAAAAAAATGGTACGAATTTGTACGAAATCGTACGACTTCCAGTAAACAACCCCACTCTTCTTCCAATGGAAGTTCACCCTTAAAAAACTCATAAGCCTATCGCTAAGGTTAATGCTGTCGTCCGCTACAGTACACCATGAATCGCTATTAGTGTTAATGTTTTATATGCCAAATAAAACATCTAATATCCGTACACACATGTCGGATTTTCAATTTGAGACAGCCAATCAGAAGCTGAGAATGCTATTTTTCCATCGCATCCGTCAGATCAGCAATCCGACATGTGTGTACCGATAAAAGATGTTTTAGGAAACGAAAAAAACATTAACACTAACAGCGATTCGCGCTGTACAGTACACCGCGAATCGTAATTAGAGTAATGAAAAAATTAGAGTACAAAAACCAAAAAAAACAATTAGAGTAATGAACGCTAATTTATGTGATAGAGCTTTTTCAACTATGAAGTCTACTCTAATTTATTTAAGCATTCTATATTAGGTTCTGTCGGCGATAATTTTTTGCGTGATAATTATGAACACTAAATTATATAGACGTACAAAATGTGTCACTCTCGTATAGTATTGACGTCATTATGACGCTAGTACTATTTGTCGCATTGAATGTCAGTTAATGTTCACACTGACGACGATGCTGTCGACGGACGAGAGTTATGCGAATGGATTTTTTTCGATGTGATTTATTTTTTTGTTTAGTGCGATTTCACGTGCGAGAGCGATTCTATTAAATCATTATTTGTACCTTTTTACTTATAAAGGTACAATTTTGCACGGTCAGACGTCGTCCGTACTCCATACTATTTAAAAAAAACCTAAATTAGATTTTCTTACGCTAATTAAACCTCACCTAAATTAGAATAATGAAACAATTAGAATCGATTACTCTATTTGATGTGATATACTCGAAATTTTGAGCGACCGAATTAGAGTAATTTACTCTAATTACAATTCGCGGTGTACTGAACCTAGTCTTAACATTCTCAACTTCCGATTGGCGGTCTCAAATTGAAAATTGGACAAGTGTGTACGGATTAAAGTTGTTTTAAGTGGCGAACAAAAAAAATTAACACTAAAAGCGATACACGGTGTAGTTTTGAAGCGAGGAACTTGTTAGTAGTGTTGGGTATCGGGTAGTTTCACATCGCGATAATTTTGATATTCGATATATCGAATATCGATCGAGTAAAGTCCTCGATATATCGTACCGCGACCAACATAAATTATCGCGATATATATCGCAAAAAATGGGTGTTCGTACATATACCGTACAGGGAAAGTACGGTAAACCGTACGCAAAATGGTACGGACCCCCCCCCCCCCAACTGAGCGCCCGCCACGGGGGGGGGGGGGGGGGGGGGGGGGGGGGGGCTTTTGAAAAAAAAAATCGGGAAAAAAAAATCTGGATATTTAGCTTCTTCGTACATGGTCTCGATATATCGATTATCGAGTACCTAAAATTCGATAATATCAAATATCGGCTATATGTCCTCGATACCCAACACTACTTGTTAGGGTTTTGAAATAGACGAAACCTAATTTTCCATCGAAACACCAGTATGTAGCGTGTCACGCTATCGTGTATGTTAACTTTTACGAAAAATAACAAAAAAATCTAACGTACACGAAATTTAACGGCAATTGGAGAGAAATGGCCGAAAAACCAAAATAAGTACTACAGTACACCGTGAATCGCTATTAGTGTTGAGCTTAATTTATTCTCCACTTAAAACATCTTTCCACTGTACACACCTACCGAATTTTAAAGTTGAGACCGCCAATTGCAAGCTGAGAATCATACCTTTCAATTACAACCGTCAGATAACGAATTCGACAAATGTGTACGGAGAAAAGTTGTTTAAAGAGACGAAAATAACATTAACACTAATAGCGATTCACGGTGTACTGTATTGTACCGCCGAATGTGTCGGGACCAATTAGAAATGGAAAGGGTGAATGAGTCACAAGTATGAGACGGAAGGATATAAAAATAAACGCGCTACCTTCTGCTCACTCGCATGCTCGACTGCGTTCGTGTTTTGGGCCGGGGGCTGGTGCATGGTTCCAACCCACGTCGATTTTTTCGACACTTCGTTTGACGTCGGATCAGTTCACATCCGCCCAACGTCTACGTTTCGGTTTGCCTCACCCTGCCCTTCTTGGGCGACCCCATTGTGTTTGTAATAAAGTTATCGACTCAGACGCGATTCATCTACTACGTTGCTCTAGGGGCGGTGAACGTACTGTTGCGCATGATTTGGTTCGCGACTCAATTGTTGCAATTGGCACCGACGCAGGTTACACCGTGAGGCGCGAAGTTTCACATGTACTACCTCCTCGCTCCCAGTCTAAAAACCTTCAAAGTCCTCGGGTTGACTTCGTTTTCCTCCACGGGGCTGGGAGGACTTTGGGTGATGTCGTACTCACGGATCCGACTGGGACCCACGTTTCTTCTCGCGCGGCGGTTCATACGGGCGTGGCGGCTCGCGATGCATCAACTTCTAAGGAAAAGGATTACGCTCAACGAGACCCGGCTGACCAATTTGTGGCATTTGCCGCATAAATTTTCAATACTTTGGACAAGTCTTTTGACGATTTCCTTCGTACCTGTGCAAAGAAAACATATGAAACCCGGGTTCCTGGGAGCCCTCCTTCGAGCCTTCTCGTTGCATTTTACCGTCAATGAGTATCACTAGCTCTTCAACAAGCGCAAGCCGCGACTCTTCTACGGCGGAGCACGAAGGCAGACGACAGGCGTGGCCTCCCAGATCTTCCACCACGGGATCCAATCCACATCCACGATCTTCGGGGGTGTGGAGTTTAGTTTGTTAGGGTTGTGTAGTCAATTTGTTTAGTGTCATCTTTAGTAAATTTGCTTGGTTTTGGTTGTTGTTTTAGTTAGAGTTGGTGTCTTCACATGTTTTATTTCCCTCAGTTTCCTTCGGCTATTTTTTTAGCATTAACCAATTTTTCCTCTTTTTTTTAAACCCTTTGTACCTTGATGGTTTTTTCCATCGCACTTTTTGAAATAAAGATTATAACTATATAAAAACACCTGTTGACTTTTTGCACACTAAATGCGGTGGAAAGTTTGAAGAGCAAAGGCCAAAAAGGAATTTAGGAAAGCCATGGCCGAAGGTTCGAGAAGCTTTTCAAATCTTACGAAAATTAAAATTCTTCCGAAATCGGCGCAGCTGTAAATTTCGTAAGCAGCTCTGTCCCTCAAAAGGAGGATAAAAAACTTAAATCGCCGACCGTGGGGCTCGAACCCATGACCACAAGGTTAAAAGCCTGGCGTTCTACCAGCTGAGCTAGGTCGGCTAGGATGACGAGGGGCACTAATAAGTTATTCAATTTATGTTTAATAACATTTATTAACTTTTTGGAAAGGACAACAAAAAAGTGTGTGGCGACAACCTGAGGGAGAAATGGCGGAAAAACCAAAATAAGTAATATCGCTTAATCTGGCGGGACTGATCAAAACGGAGAGAGTGATTGAAACATAAACAAACAGGGTGCAGTTACATCAGACGAAAAGTGAGATATTTTATTGAATTTTATACTTAAACGTACCATGCGGTACTATTTTTTGATGAGATTTTATAAAACAACATTATAAAATATACGATTATGATTTTCCTAAGGGTCCGAGCAAAAACTTTGACCGTCCGATTATATTTTGGTCTTCATCCGCAAAGCAATCGTTCCATCCGCCTTTGTATCGGTGTACCCACCTCACGGAGGTGAGAACACCATCACCTCACCGAAGTGAGTACACCATCACCTCACGGGGGTGAGTGCACCATCACCTCACGGAGGGTAGTGCACCATCACCTCACGGAGACCAGAGCACCATCACCTCACAGAGGCAAGTGCACCATCATCGAACACATATAATTGTTACACCTAGATAATATAGACTCGTGTGACAACGGACTAACACGAAAAATTTCACACGTCGCAAAGGCCACGTGCCTATTAAGAAAGTGGAGATCCACCAGAATCCAACAAAAGTCTTTGCCATGGGATATCTCGTCACACTCCTTTTAATCCAGATAAACTTTGTGGTGTCACGCGCTTCTATTTGTTGTTTTGAAAAGAGCAGGTTTGAAAAGAAGGTGCTGAAAACGATAGAGCGTTTGCGAAGAAAATTGGGTTTACGTGGTACAATGATAAAGTACGCATATTTGGTACTACGGAAGTATAGATTTCATATTGAAAATGGTCGTTTTGTAAAATCTTTGTGATTTTCAATATCTAAACTCTAACTTAAATGGTACCACTCGAATCAAGTCACGTAACTAACCTACGTAACTGAGTCCATTGTATTACATAAACATTGCTACCCCTACAATTATAAAGACCTCCTAATGCAACCCCACCCATAGTATGAGAAGAAATGATTTTAAAAAAGACTTTGTTTTGACTATCTCCTAGCACAATTTGGAAGAGTATTAGCTGAAAAAACAAAACCAGGAAGCCATTACCGAAGGGTCCAAAAAGATTTTCAAATCTCATGCAAAGCAAAATACTTCCAAAGTGGGAGGATCTAACTAAACATACGGTCTCTCATAAGTGAGTTTAAGTAAAATTGGAAAACCAGACTAGCAAGCCATGGCCGAGGGTGCCAAAAGATAGCAAAATAAAATACTTGCGGAGTGGGAGGATCTAACTTAAATTATCAGTCATTTGATAAGGTCTCTCGAATGCGAGTTGTTAAAAAAAAAAAAAGAAATGCAGGATATATTAAAATACACGATGGTAAACCATCTGAGTCCGATGGTACAAAAGGGGTGGCATGGCCGAAACTGAAAAACTACTAGCAGGGGAATAAAATAACAGCACAACAAAAACAAAAAAAAAACAACAACCAGGAAAATAAAAGCACCCAAACTCAGAATGAAAAGCACGACAATTGACAAAGCCAGAAATACAACCCCAACCCCAACTTAATTAAATAACTACGTAAGCCAAACGGCTTTAGAGGAGATTGGCCCAAATTTCGGGAAAAGTAGTTTCATCCCATGAGTTTCGTCAAAGTTAAGAAGGGTCATACATATAAAGTGAATATCCGCCGACCGTGGGGCTCGAACCCACGACCACCAGGTTAAAAGCCTGGCGCTCTACCAGCTGAGCTAGGTCGGCTGTGATTAGAATATTCGTATTTATTAATTTATTATATGTTTTTGAGTTTTTTTAAAATTTCGAATTATACTTCTTCAGAAAGGAATATGTGGTAACCGGCTATTAGGGGATTAAAACGAATGTCAGCAATGTGGTTAAAATATTTGAACTGCGTCACCACCATTTGGAACTATACCGAATGTGTACTTTCGGCCTTTCGAGGAAAGGAATGTCCATTTTTGGCCCATTGAATCGTGACGTACCTATCTGACGCAGTGGACTGATGACCGACGCAGACGACTTGACCGACGCGAAATTTAGGGAGAATGTATCGAGACACTTTCCAGCTGTACTCGTCCCCACAGACATCCGCCAAGTGGCGGGCCTATACTTACGCGGCAATGCACTTTGTTGCGAACTGTTGGTCGGTCAGATGCGCGCCAATTGCTATTTTTTTCCCACGTTCAATGTATTTGCTATTCCGTACAAGGTATCTGGTACACCTTTTTGCATGTTATTTCTAGATTAAGTACTGCAGATCATTGTATTCATTCGAGTCAGGAGTTATTGTACTAATTCTAGATAGACGATAGGTTTACGTGACTAATGTACCACGTCGGGTAGTTTCATCGAATGTGGACGCCTGCCGTTTCCACGTGGCTACCTAAACGTCACGACAGACGTACTTTCGCGGTTCATCCGGTTCCAAAACAAGGCCATTCCCTACTAACCTAACGGCGTTTCGCTACGTCACGTCACTAATGTATCAATTTGCAGTAAAACGACAGTAAAGGAACCGCCAATGGCCACTCCCAGCCAATAGGATGTCGAATCATCACACGTGCGAAATAATGAGGATGCTACTGGGAACTAGATGTGAGAGGAAAAGAAAAGAGGAGAATAAAGAAAGGAGTATAAAACGAATATTTTCAACGGATTAAAAGGAAGAGAGCCAATAGCTGACCCAGTTCTTCAATTTGTATACAAAGTCAGTAAAAATCAGATTTGAGTCAGAAAATTCCGATGACTTTGAGCTTCCTAACTATCCAAGTTTTAGAGAAGATGACATTCTTGCAGGTACAAATCAAACCGAAAAGGACTCGGCTGTGGAAACTCCAGTGACAACTCTACCCGAAGCGGAAGACGTGGTTGATTTTAATTCGGAATCAAGGGATAGGGGAGAAGCCGAGTTTGTTCGAAAGAATCCACGAGAACCATCTATTCCGGCCTCAGATTTTGAGGGGCGAAGGAGAAGTAGCACAAGAGTGCAAGAAAAACAGGTTAATAACAAGGTAACAAAACTATCTCATCAAGATGAACCTCAAACTTATGGAGAGGCGATGACTTGTCCAGAAAGAAATCGGTGGAAGACAGCCATCAATGAGGAGATGGCCTCAATTATGGCAGCCGATACTTAGGAGCTGGTGGATTGTCCACCTAACCGAAAACCAATCGGTTGTAAGTGGGTTTTCAAATTAAAACTGAACCCAGATAACACAATCGAGCGCTACAAGGCCCGACTAGTGGCAAAGGGATTACACAAAAGGAGGGTATTGACTACGAGGAAACCTTTACCCCGGTGGTCAGATTTCTTTCCGTCCGCATACTTCTCAGCCTGGAAGCAGCGGAAAACATGGAAGTGCACAAGATGGACATCAAAACAACATTTTTGCATGGAGAATTGGAAGAGGAGATCTTCATGCGACAACCCGAAGGGTTTGTGGAGGAAGGAGAGGAGAGTAAGGTATGCCGGCTGATTAAATCTCTTTATGGTTTGAAACAGGCGCCTCGACAGTGGAATAAGAAGCTTGATGAGTTTCTTATCGGTCTGGGATATATTCGGATCAGCTCAGATCACTCAATCTATGTTTTCGAAGAGTAGGAAGGATTTATATTTATTGCAATTTATGTTGATGATTTGCTTGTTTTAAGTAAATCAATGGAAAAAAATAATAAACTGAAAACCGATCTTAAAGGGAGATTTGAAATGAAGGATATGGGGGAAACAAAATATATTTTGGGAATTCAAGTAGAGAGAGACCGAAAAAGAAAAATTATAAGATTGACTCAAAAAGAAGCAATAGGGAACATGCTTGAAAAATTTCAAATGGATAAAGCTAATAGTTGTACAACTCCAATGGAGTTGAAGAAGGGAAGTGAGGGGGGTGAGAAAGGAGTCATAGTCTTAGACGAGGAATCATCTCCTAAAGAACAGAAGTTCATGAAGACTATTCCTTACAAGCAAGTAGTGGGATGTCTAATCTATTTTATGAATTGTACCCGTCCGGATTTAGCTGCAGCTGTAGGAGTGCTGAGTAGAAGTCTAAATGCTCCCACTAAGAGGGATTGGGAGGCATCTAAGAGAGTCCTTAGATATTTGATAGAAACTAAGGATATATGGTTGCATTTGGGTGGGGAGAATAATGACATCAATACTTGGAGTGATGCTAGTTATGGTGATGCTCCGATGAGGAGATGCACTTCTGGATATGTATTATATGTGGGTGATGGGGCTTGCTGTTGGAGTAGCAAATAGCAAAAAGTTATTGCTCAGTCCACCATGGAGGCTGAGTATATGGCCTTTTGCTCTGCTGTAAAAGAATTGATGTGGGTCAAGTCTTTGCTTGGTGAGCTTGGTCACCTTAAGAGTGGTGTGCCGAATTGTTTTTGTGATAATCAGGCAGCAATCGCTATTTCTGCCTGTCCTAAACATCATTTTAAAGCCAAACACATGGAAATCAGACTCAGATTTGTTATGGAGTAAGTAGAAAACAAAATAATCAGTTTAGAGTACGTACTAGATAGTGAGATGGTAGCAGATATGATGACCAAACCTGTGCCTTCCCCTAAGCTAATTTTCTGCAGGGAGAAGTGCGGTCTGAAATTAAAGATTAACTAGAAAATAAGGGGAGTGTAGAAATTAATGGTACACTTTTAGTATTTTCTAGGTCTAAATAGAAATCTAGAAAGAAGCCGAGGCAGTCTACCTCTAACTTCTCTCTCCAACTCTCAAACTTGTCGCAGTTACTGAGAAATAGGAGAGGGAGCTAGAGCCATGGCTACCTAGGCTATCCAGAGTTCCACGGGAAATTTATATTAATTTGGGGTTTATTTACTAAAAGGTATGTGCTTGCCACAGGATTTGATCCTGGTACCTACCGGCCGACGGACAGCAGGTAGCCGGTAGCCTTAGCGGTTAAGTCTAAAACTAGTGTTACGTATTATATGGTTTGATATTTAATTAAACATTAATAGGTAAGATAATTCATTTAACTGTTATTGTTTACGGGATACATAGATCCGGTAATGTATAAGTACGGATTACGGTACGGACAAGAAATCAATACCGCGCATTTATTTCTTTAGTGAAACGAATACCGCGTATGTATTTATTACGGCTACGATTAAATTCGAATTTATTCGGACGGCCAAAATTAGCGCCGAGATTGCGGAAGAAAATTTTGGCGGTATGTGGCCATCACCACATTGGATGACACGTGGCAAAATTACATTGGATCGTGGTATCTCCGAAGATTATGGCACCGAAGCCGGATATGACATGTGTCGACATTTAGGCCATGTTGTACAATGTCTGTACATAAAGTACACCGCCAGCTGTACTTTTGCGTACGGAACTGTAATCTAATTGGTTCCGTACATAAGTAGATAGAGTCTGTGAGAGAGATAGGACTTAGAAAAAATAGGAGATATGACCCTCTCTCCCAGAGAGCTTTTGTACAAAAGGTCAACTTTGACCCTCAGCAACTTACTGCTCAGGGGAGCAAATTCAGAGATTCTTTTTGCTATCGACTCAAGGGAGTCTTACCTTCACAGGGGTGCAGGTGGTGAGAGTTTTTGTCTACCTGGGTGGCAGTTGTTTTTGCTGAAACACAAAGGGGTGAGAGTTATCCTAGAGGCTTCTTGGAAGCTGTCCACTCTGAGGACTTATAGAGGTCTCAGAGTTTCAAGAGCCAAAACAAAACAACAACAAACTTAGAATGCCAACAAAATGAAAAAACCTAGACTAGACTACCCCTAGACAAACAAAGGTCCACAACCACGAAGATCATGGATGTGAACCGGGTCTATTGGCGAAAGGTCTGGAAAACGTTGTCGGTCCTCAGCTAGTGTGCTTCGTGTAATGAGAGCCACAGCTTGCGCTCGTTAAAGTGTAATTGAGACACGTTGTCGGTAGAACATATCCAAAAGAATCGATGGAGGAATCCTTGGACCTCAGGAATCATACAATTTTCGCGCACTGTGGCGAAGGAAGTCATCGAAGTACTTGTCCAAAGATCCAAAAATCTCCATTGCAAATGGGACAAATGTATCCAACGGGTCTCCGTGAGCGTAGTCTCTTTCTTTTGTAGCCGCTGCCCCCGGAGCCGCCACACCTAAATGGAAAGCCGAGTGAGATGAAATGTGTGCCCCAGTAAGATCCGTGAGTACCACATCGCCAAGTGTCCTCCCAACATTATGAAGAAAAACCAAGTCAGTCGGAGGGTTCGGAGAACCCTTAGATTGGGGTCGGGGTGGAAGTATATTAGAAACCTCACGTTTGACGGTGTAGCCCGCCTTAACACCAATGTCAACAATGGCATCTCGCACCAAATCATGGGAGACAGTTCGTTCCCCTCCCAGCGAGCAACAAAGCAACTGGATTCCCTCAACGTCAATGGGTTGGTTATAAACGCACCGAGCCCCCCCCAATAGCGAAAGGTGAGGCAAACCCAACCGCAACCGTAAAGCAGAAGTAAATTGGTCAGACGATAGACACATCGTCGAAATAGTTGGTGTTGCTTGTAGCCACGCACCAGCCCCAGGCCCAGAACACGAACCTAAACGAGCACGCGCTTGAGCAGAAGCCAGCGCCTCCAAGATATTCGCAAAATCAACGACAACCACTTGCTCAGATATGCGTTGTTGAAGTTGGAAGTTAGTGTTGGCCATGAAAGAATGAAAAGGTGGAACTTGGTTTCGAGCGTCCGAGGGAAGTATCACACGAGTGGAAAAGAGAGCTTGTTGAAATTGAAACAACCCGTCTTCCACCTATTTTGTATCTAAACTAGTTCGTACATGTAAAAAAGAAATTTGTACGATCGTACAGAATTCAAACTTACCGCAAGCAAATGGTGCAACACTGAAACGTCTATTTTTGTAGAAGTCCGTACATTTTTCGGTAAAGTTCCGTACATTTTCCGTGAAAGTTTTGGTCAGTTTACCGGACACAAAGTACTAAGACATGCAACTTATATTTTCGTCAAAGTCCGTACATTTCGCGTAAATTTTCCGTTTAGTTTATCGGACAGAATGTACTTTGTATTTTTTTCTATTTTTTCAAGAGTCACGAATTGTACGTAGAAATCGGAAAAAAAGGAAAAAATCGCAGGGTATTAACAACACTAGATTACAATAATCAAGGACGAACGTAAATTTGTGCTCAAAATAAAAGCTAAAATGATTTCGTGAATACCTTTTCGCAAATGTTCAAACGTTCGTTTTGTGGTCGACCATGTGAACAAAAAGATGTCTACATGGAAAAAACTACATGTTTTACGCAAAGGAACGGATCCACTCTTAACATTGTTGTAAACTGAATGAATGTTCACCCTATATTGTTGTCGTTTCACTCTACTTAAGGGTCGTCCAAATAATTAGGGTAGAGAGTTACTCTATTTTAGGATTGTGCAAGAAAATTACATTAATAAAAAGCTAGAGTAAAATTTCACCCTGAAATGGGTTCAGTTTAGGCATTCCCCCAAAAATTAGAGTACGGACGTTTAAAAATAAGAGTAAAAATACAAATTTTAGGATTAAGAGTATGATTTATCTACAAAAACAAAAAAGATAACATGCAAATGAAAAATAGGGACAACACACAAAATTAGATTCTTTTTTGACGAATAATAGTCACTCCATTTTTTTGTGTGGGAAGATAAGCTTGCGATGCCATTTTAAAAAAATCACGCCATTTTTCTGACAAGAAGCAGGTTCAGCTTCCACTTGTTGTTTTTGGAAGATTCAGTTTCGCACATGCGTGCGCGTATTTTGTGCGTACGTAATTAGTTTATTAATGTGGAGGTTCGAACGGATTTGCGGATTGAAGGTTTATTGTACGAGTAAAATTAATTTACTAGGGATGCATTTCAAATGATTGTTCATTGGTCTAGATTTACTAAGCTTCTTGCCTGATAGTTTGGGTGGCTTCTGCGGTCTATTTTAGACCAAAGAACAACACCACTACCACCTACATTTTTATGAGATATAATCTGGCTATCATTATTTTTGTTTTTTAGAGGTTCATCTTCATTTTGGGCAACATGCGGGAACAACATGTTTTTAGGAGTCATTATCGTTGATGCATTTTTACGAGGAACGATGTAATGATAGCGAAAGTTCGCCACATTTACCTGTCTTTCCCTCCCTCGCTCACCATCACTCATCATTTTAAAACTCATAATTTTGACCTAACTTTAATTTCAAGCCTCCATAGAATACTTTAGTGAACGTCACACGAAACCCTCCTTCTAGCTTGCAACTTACCATACAATATTGAGGCAACAACACAATCACGACGCCCGTCCACCGAATTCGCGCCCTCCACTAATGGGGAGACGCCACAATGTCAACGCATAAATCGATGAATTAGCAGGTTCCAACATTGAAGCGGCAACACAATGTCGTTGTGTGTTTAATGTGTTTGGGTTTTCCAATTTTGAGACGACAAAACACTGTTGTCGCACGCTATATTTTTTTTCGCGTTCCAATGTTGAATCAATGAGATGATGTCATCGCTCGTTCAATTTATTCGCGCGCTCCAATGTTGAAGCGACGGAACAATGTCGTTGATGGTTCAATTTAATCGCGCGTTCCAACGTTCAAGCGACTAAACAATGTCGTTGTCCTTTCAAAGAAGTTGACGACGAGCCTATGACGGTGTGTTCCATTCTTCTAATAGTGAAGGCTTTACCCCCCTGGCCTTAAGACGCTATGTGTTGGCGTGTTTCTCCCTAAAAGGCATGCTTCTTATATTATTACATAGCTTGTTCCACGGTTCTTCTTTCTAACTTGTGCTCCATCTTGGACTCCACTATGGTGGCACGATTTTGTAAATTTTCTTGTTGGCCGTTATTTGTACCCATAACCTTTATGTTTCCATGGCCCTTCCGCAAAGGGCGGTTTTTAAACATGTGTACGCGTCTTAAGGAGCGCACTCTGCTCTTTTAAAAGAGAACGAGGCCCCTCGAATCTTGACTCTACAACAAGGATCTCAAGGAAAATTGGTCGGTCATAATAAATATCTTTGAAGATAAATGCCTCCTTTAACCAAGGTGTTGATCTTCATATGTGTTAGCATTCCTACAAGTGTTAGCCCGCATGCAACCCTTGAAACGTGAGCTAAAAGTAAAAATGTATATTATTGTTTCCCTTTTCCCTTGTAATTCGAATATGCTACTCTATGTAAAGATTGAGTGAGAAGCATTCTCATCAATCACTTCAACATTACACACAAAAAGCATGTGCAATAATCAACAAAAATATAACAATGAACGAGGAACACGAAAATGTAATCCGAGTTTAAAGTCTTTCCATTTGAAACAAATTTCAAAGATAAATTTTTTTCGTACACATACTACGAACATCTCACACGACATTTGCAAAGTAGAACCGTTTCGCCAAACCCATTACTTCGTTGAAGCCAACCAATAAAGATTCAAGTTATATCAAAGTTCATTCACCAATGCGTTAAAATATTACAATTATTTTGAACAAATTCAACCATCCTCTACGTAGATTTGTAATGAACTAACTTCCCAAGTTGTTCGGTGTAATAATGCCCAAATAATACTTTTTTCAAAAGTAGAGTTGGACTCAGTAAGGCTTTATCTAAAAAAGTAAGACATCACCTATCTAAAAAAAAAATTAATCAATCATGGTTTACGCATTCCAACAAATTATGAAGCATGCGTATTGGCCATTCTTAGGAGAAGATAGGTTAGGTCAAAGAGACCATTCGAAGATGGGTAACGCCTCTTCGACCAACCATATCTTCATATCTAACCAGTCCATTTTTTTTGTCCATAGCTAGTTCTAGTTCCTACCTAAATATGGGCGGGCATCAAGAAACCTAGCCAAGTGTACCATGAATTCGTGTATGGTTTCTCAAAGGTCAAAGGGTTTCAAGATTGCAATTGCTAAAGCCTTTACAATTGTTTATTATGCGGACAACTATGTTGACAATGCACACGAGTTCAAGCTCTTTTACTTGACTTTCAAATGATTCCTACCACGAAATGATTATTGGGTTGAGCCCTTTTAAGAGTCTCCAATGAAGTGAATTCCCTTCTTGGGAAGACGTGGGTGTTTATGGGATGTCTGTTTGTTTGAGGGACAAAATTGCTTATGATTTGGTTGGCGATGCAATTGTTGCGGTTCTTGCTAAGAGGAGGAACACGGTTGAATGAGAGGAATGCAACTCTGAGACCTCCATAGGCCCTCAAAGTAAGCAACTTGTTGAAAAGAGGTAATTAATAGTTCACTTCCATATTTTAGTTTCGCTTTAAAGAAAGAGAGTGAGGACCAAAGGCGCGCCATGGCTGCCGCCATATTTAGAAAGTGGCAGTTTTTGCAGTTTAGGGTATTTTGGCTAAAATGATGCCAGGTTTTAGATTTGAACCTATGACCTCTAGCATCTTTATAGCCTTACGCCTTAACCATTAAGGCGTTACGAAACAATATACGTGACGGGTTTCATAAATATATAAACATTAACGAAACAGCTAATTAACAGCAGACTAACCAAAAGGAGCAATTTCTGCATGTACGCGAATCTGAACCGTGTAAAACATGTTTTGATCGGACGGCCGGCATTATAGCCGCCACCCGAAGTGAGCTTTTTGGCGGCATACGGATATAGCGTCACGCGGTGCCACGTGGCGCCACATTATTTGATACTGAAGAAGATAGGAGGAGGAACCATGGCTTCCGATATGACAGGTGTCACCTTGTAGACCTTGTCGTACAATGGTTGTACAATAAGTACATCGCCCATTGTACCTTCTTGTACTTTATAGTGTTCCTATTGGACTAGGGTTTAATAGTAGGTAGTCGTGAGTAGGCAGACCGAGACTTAGTAATATTTAGGTACCTCTCTCTCTAAGAGAGCTTGTAACTATAAAGGTCATCTTTGACCAGCCATAACTTACTGCTCGGGTGAGCAAATTCAGTGATTCTTTTTGCGTTTGACTCAGAGGAGTCTTGTCCTCACAAGGGTGAGAGTGGTCAGAATTTTTGTGTGCCTGGGCGGCGCTTATTCAGCGGGAAAGTAGAAGGGGCAAATATTATCCTAGAGGCTTTACATAGGCTGCTCATTCTGTGGGTCAATGGAGACCACAAAATTTCACAACTCACATGAACGCTTTAAGATAACATTGACCACTTTGTGTTTCAACAAAAAATATTGTCGCCCTAGCAGACAAAAGCTATGACCACCTACACCATTGTAAAGGCAAGATTCTTGTGAGTCGATAGCAAAAAAAATCCATGAATTATCTCTCCTGAGCAGTAAGTTATGGGGGGTTAAAGTTGACCTTTTGTATAAAAGCTCTCTTAGAGAGAGGGTGCTATCTACCAAATTTTTCTAATTCATATAGCTCTCTAAAACTCTATCTACTGAAGTACGTCACCAATCAAAATACTGTGTCGTACTGAAAGGTACATGTGCCGGTGTACTTTTTGTACGACCATTGTAAAACATGGCCAAAAAGTTGACACATGTCATATTTGGATTCGTTCCTATAATCATCGCAGATGCCGTAACCGAATGTGGTTGTGCCACGTGTCAATCAATATGGCAATGACCGCAAACCGCCAAAGCCTATTTTGCGATCTTGGCATCCTTCACGGCCGTCCGATCAAAACCGGGTTTAAATCGTAGCCGTCATAAAAACTTGCGCAATATTTGTTTCGCTGTCGGAAAAAAATGCGCGGTATTCGTTACGGAACCGCACCGTACTGCGTACTTTACAAAATTGTATCTATGCATGACGTATATAGTTTGTGTTAAATGAATTACTTCACGTCTAACTATTTCAATATTTGTCAAACCTTATTCTACCAATGGTCCTAGAATTGCATTATAAAGCTAACGGCTACCAGATAACTTGATGGACGGCAAGTACCACGATCGAATCCTGGGTCTATCAAGTATCCTTTTAGTAAACCTACTAAAAACAACTGCGTGTCTCTCTATGGACAGTACAGGCAGCCATGGCTCTAGCTCCATCTTCAACCTTCAGTGATTGTGACAAGTGTGGGAGCTGAAGAGAGGAGTTAGAGGCACACTGCCTCGGCTTCTTTTCTACATTTCATTTTAGACCTAAAAAATACTAAAATAACAATTAATTTCTACACTCCCTTTATTTTCTAGCCACTCTATAATTTTAGACCACCCTACTCCCTACATAAAATTAACTTAGGGGAAGGCACAGGTTTGGTCATCATATATTTGTTACCATCTCGCTATCTAGTCTGTACTCTAAACTGATTATTTTGTTTTTTTACCTTCTCTCTTACAAAGTTGAGTCTAATGTCCATGCGTTTGGCTTTAAAATGATGTTTAGGATTGGCAGCAATAGCGATTGCTGCCTGATTATCACAAAAAATTTAATGCACACCACTCTTAAGGTGACGAAGCTCACCAAGCAAAAACTTGACCCACATCAATTCTTTACATTAGAGCAAGAGACCATATACTCAGCCTCCATGGTGGACTGTGAAATCCTTTTGCTGTTTGCTACTCTATCAATAAGCCCCATCACCCACATATAATACATATCCAGAAGTACATCTCCTCATTGGAGCATCACCCTAACTGGCATCACTCTAAGTAGTGATGTTAGTATTCCCCCCACCCAAATGCAACCATAGATCCCTAGTTCCTATCAAAAATCTGAGTACTCTTTTAGTTGCTTCCCAATCTCTCTTAGTGGGAGCATTTAGAATTCTACTCAACACTCCTACAGCTACAGTTTAATCCGACCGGGTTCAATTCATATAATAGATTACGCTTCCCACTACTTGCTTGTAAAAAATAGTCTGCATGAACTTCTGTATTTCAGGACGTAATTCCTCGTTTAAGATTATGACTCTTTCTTCCATACTCCCCTCACTTCCCTTCTTTAACTCCATTCGAGTTGTACAACTATTAGCCTTATCTATTTGAAAATTTTCCAACATGTTCCATATTGATTTTTTCTGCGTCAATATTACAATCTTTCTTTCTCGGTCACTTTCTACTTGAATTCCCAAAATATACCGTGCTTCTTTCATTTCCTTCATCTCAAATCTTCCTTTTTGATCATTTTTCAACTTGTTTATTTTATATATAGATTTACTTAAAACAAGCAAATAATCAACATAAATTCCAATAAAAATATCACCTTCCTCATCTTCAAAAACATAGATTGAGTGATTTGAGCTGATCCGTGTAAAAATTGATCGTTCTTTTAGTATTTTCTAGGTCTAAAATAAAATGCATAAAAGAAGCCAAGGCAGTCTGCCTCTTACTACTCTCTTCAACTCCCAAACTTGTTGCAGTCACCAAAAGTTGGAGATGAAGCTAGAGCCATGGCTGCCAATGCTATTCTGAGATTTACGGGTAGTAGATTAGTTGATTTACTGTAGTAACATAGTTTATGTAATAAAAGTAAAGTTGTCGAACGCAGGATTAGATCCTGGTACCTACTGGCCGTTAAAGCCGCCGGTAGCTTGCCTCTATCCATTTAGTCTATGACTAGCGTTAGATTTTATAGTGTTTGAAAATTATATAAACATTTCTACGCTGACAATTTCATTTAATCAAAATTTTTTACAGGATACATAGGTTCGGTCATATAAAAGTACGGATTAAGGTACGGACAATAAACAAGTATCGCGCATTTGTTTCGATAGCGAAACGAATACCGCGCAGGTATTTATTACGGCTATGATTAAATCTGCATTTAATCGGATAGCTGAAATCAATGCCGAGATCGCACAAGAGGATTTTGGCGGTTTTTGTTCATTGCCACATCGACTGACACGTGGCATAATAGCATTGGATCAGGGCATCTCCGAGGATTAAGGGAGCGAATCCGGATATAACACGTGTCGACATTCAGGCCATGTCTTACAATATCTGTACATAAAGTACACCGGCTGCTATACTTTTGTGTACAAAGTGTAATATGATTCGTGCCGTACATCAGTAGATAGAGTTTTAGAGAGAGATATGACTTAGAAAAATTTGTTAGATGGGACCCTTTCTTCCATAGCTTCTGTACAAAAGGTCAACTTTGACTCTCCATAACTAAAGGACACTCAAGGGAGGAAATTCAGAGATTCTTTTTGCTATCGACTCAAGGGAGTCTTGCCTTCATAGGGGTGGAGGTGGTCAGAGTTTTTGTCAGCCAGGGTGGTAGTTATTCTTCCTAAAACACAAAGGGGTTAGGGTTATCCTAGAGGCTTGTTCTAAGGTGGCTATTCTGAGGACCTATGGAGGACTCAGAGTTCCTCGTTATGGGCCCACCCTCTAGGTTACCAATCTTTAATGGAACACGCTTCATATACTGGGAAAGTTTGATGACAGGAGCTCTATGCAAGAAAAGGTTTTGCAGGATAGTGAGTGGACGAGTGGGGCGTTCATCAAGTCTAGGAATCCCTCCACGGTTTGGAGGAAGCAAATTCAGAAAGAAAACAGATCCTTCTTCAACGTAGGAGACAAATGAAGGGGAGATGTTGGTCAAAGGAACGGAGAAGCAGACGACCACACCAATAGCAACTGGTTTGGCATTTATGTCACCTATTCCGAGAAACGAGGAGAATGATACTGATACATGGGACTTCAATAATATGGCGGAAAAGCACTTCATTCTCCGCCATCTTACTCAAGGGCTTGCATGTCCTCATTTGCACGTAAAAAGGGCATCCGATCTTTTGATGGCTCTCATAGAGATGTACCAAAGTGGTTCGTTTCAGGAACAATAGTTTGCTGATTAGAAAGTTAAGCAGTATTTATATAAAGGGGGGAAGATGTTGGATTTTTGCAATGAGCTGGCTACACTTTTCATGGAGCTAGAGAGTGCTAGAAAAGAATTTAGTGAAAAGGAAAAGGCTAACTTTTTACTAATGAAGTTACCCGATGAGTTCGAGAACATAGTCAACAGTGTGCAAGACTTACCGAACTCAAGGTGGATATGGAACTCACTGGTAGGAATGATTCTCGTTCGGGAGAATACAATTGAGATCCGAAGGGGAGGAAAGAGTGGGCAAGCCTTGGCAGCTGTGACCGACTAGAGGAACAACAATACCTAGAGACCGGTCAAAAAATTACGGAGGGGGGGAGCAGAAATATCAAACCAACGAGGTCGGACCAAGGGCTCCCAAGGGTTTATGTCATTTTGTTAAGAAACCAGGACACTATATGGCGGAGTGCACTAAGCTAACCAAGCTTCGGTCATAGGAGGGACAGACCGGTGGAACCCCGAGAGGAAGAAAAAGGCCCTTGTGACACAGGTAAATGAGGTGGAATCCGAAGACGAGGACGATGAGCTCCTATTGGATGAGGAGTTGGAAGCGACAAACGAGGTTTAAATTCCACGAAAGCAAAAATGAGCTTTCGGTAGATTGAAGGTGAAGCAGGCTGGATTGTAGATTTAGGTGTCTCCATGCACATGTGTAAGGATAAACACCTGTTCACTAAGATAAGATAGATTCCTGTAGAAATTAATGGTCCGTTTAGAGTATTTTCTAGGTCTAAATAGAAATATAGAAAGAAGCCAAGGAAGTCTACCTCTAACTTCTCTCTCCAACTCTCAAACTTGTCGCACTCACTGAGAAATTGGAGAGGAAGCTAGAGCCATGGCTACCTAGGATATCTAGAGCTTTATGGGATATAAATATTAGTTTATTTACCATTAGGGGTTTATTTACTAAAAGGATATGTGATGCCTCCAAGATTTGATCCTGGTACCTGCCAAAAGGTAAGTTGCAGGTAGCCGGTAGCCTTATCCGTTAAGTCTAGACCTATTGTTACATACAATAGGATTTTATATTTTATTAAACATTAACACGTAGGATTATTCATTTAACTGAAACTCTTTACGGGACAACTAGATCCACTAAAGTAAAAGTACGGATTACAGTACAGATAAGAAACGAATACCGTGCATTTATATCTTTAGCGAAACAAATACCGTGCATGTATTTATTACTGCTACGATTAAATGTGAATTTAATCGGACGGCCGGAATTAAACGCCGAGATCGCGGAAGAGGATTTCGGCGATTTTTGGTCATCGCCACATCGGATGACACGTGGCAGAATTACATTGGATCGCGGCATCTCCGAGGATTAAGGGAGCAAATCCGGATATACCACGTGTGGACACTTAGGCCATGTCGTACAGTATCCGTAAAAAGAGTACACCAGCAGCTGTACTTTTGTGTACGGAAGTGTAATCTGATTGGCTCCGTACATCACTAGATAGAGTCTGTGAGAGAGATCAGACTTACAAAAACTAGGAGATAGGACCCTCTCTCCCAGAGAGCTTATGTACAAAAGGTCAACTTTGACCCTCCATAACTTACTGCTCAGGGGAGCAAATTCAGAGATTCTTTTTGCTATCGACTTACGGGAGTCTTGCCTTTACAGGGGTGAAGGTGATCATAGTTATTGTCTAGCCAGGGGTGGTAGTTATTCTTCCTAAAACACAAAGGGGTTAGGTTATCCTAGAGGCTTGTTCTAAGGTGGCTATTCTGAGGACCTATGGAGGACTCAGAGTTCCTCGTTATGGGCCCACCCTCTAGGTTACCAATCTTTAATGGAACACGCTTCATATACTGGGAAAGTTTGATGACAGGAGCTCTATGCAAGAAAAGGTTTTGCAGGATAGTGAGTGGACGAGTGGGGCGTTCATCAAGTCTAGGAATCCCTCCACGGTTTGGAGGAAGCAAATTCAGAAAGAAAACAGATCCTTCTTCAACGTAGGAGACAAATGAAGGGGAGATGTTGGTCAAAGGAACGGAGAAGCAGACGACCACACCAATAGCAACTGGTTTGGCATTTATGTCACCTATTCCGAGAAACGAGGAGAATGATACTGATACATGGGACTTCAATAATATGGCGGAAAAGCACTTCATTCTCCGCCATCTTACTCAAGGGCTTGCATGTCCTCATTTGCACGTAAAAAGGGCATCCGATCTTTTGATGGCTCTCATAGAGATGTACCAAAGTGGTTCGTTTCAGGAACAATAGTTTGCTGATTAGAAAGTTAAGCAGTATTTATATAAAGGGGGGAAGATGTTGGATTTTTGCAATGAGCTGGCTACACTTTTCATGGAGCTAGAGAGTGCTAGAAAAGAATTTAGTGAAAAGGAAAAGGCTAACTTTTTACTAATGAAGTTACCCGATGAGTTCGAGAACATAGTCAATCCTATGCAGGACTTGCCGGACTCAAGGTGGATATGGAACTCACTGGTAGGAATGATTCTCGTTCGGGAGAATACAATTGAGATCCGAAGGGGAGGAAAGAGTGGGCAAGCCTTGGCAGCTGGGACCGATTGGAGGAACAAGGATTCCCGGAGACCAGTCGGAAATTACAGAGGGGGGGAGTAGAAAAATCAGACTGACGAGTTCAGACCAAGGGCTCCCAAGGGTGTATGTCATTTTTGTAAGAAACCAGGGCACTATATGGCGGAGTGCACTTAGCTAACCAAGCTTTGGTTAAAGGAGGGGCAGACCGGTGGAACCCTGAGAGGAAAGGAAATGGCCCTTGTGACTCTGGTACATGAGGTGGAATCTGAAGACGAGGACGATGAGCTCCTATTGGATGAGGAGTTGGAAGCGACAAACGAGGTAGAAATTCCACGAAAGCAGAAATGTGCTTTCGGTAGATTGAATTGTGAAGCAGGCTGGATTGTAGATTAGGTGCCTCTATGCACATGTGTAAGGATAAACACCTGTCCACTAAGATAAGAAAGATTCACACTGTAGAGATAGAGTACGGGTATGGGAGGATAGTCACTACTACTTTTGTAGGATCGGTAGATCTGAAAGTGTTAGTAGAAGGAAAGACATCCATATTTACATTCTCCGATGTATTGTTTATTCCAGAGATGAACAAAAACCTCATGTCTACGTCTATATTTGATGATAAAGGTTTTGATACTAGCACTAGGAAAGGAGTCTTTACTGCTAGTTTTGAGTAGGAAGTCTATTTCATTGCTGAAAAAGGTATCCAAGGGATGTTTAGGCTGATTTTAAGCAATGAAAAGAAGAAACTTTGTTATGCTGGTGTTCATGATATAATGATGTGGCATAAGAGGCTTGGGCATGTGAATCTAGATAAGTTAAGAGAGATGAATAAGATGGGAGTGGTGAAAGGGATTAAGTTCGATGAGAGTGAGAATCTAAGTGATTGTAGTGGATATGCTCAAGGTAAAGCACACAGGTTACCCTTTCCCAAATCAGCCACCTATAACGGAGAAAACATTCTAGATTTAGGACACAGTGATATTTGGGGACCACCCAAAGTGCCCTCACCCGGGGGGAAAAAATTTATGATGACTATCATTGATGATTGGTCTCGGTATTCCAAGGTTTATTTTTTGAAAAACAAGTCAGATTTCAAGATTGTTTCAAACAACATAAAGCATGGAGTGAAAAACTCCGTGAAACTCCAATCAAGAGAGTATAGAGTGACAATGGTGGAGAATATACTTCTAACCAATTTGAGGATTTTCTGAGGAAAGATGGAGTCCAATACCAAAAGACAGTTCCAAAAAACCCGGAACAGAACGGGGTAGTTAATAGATTAAATAGGATACTTAGTGATAGTGCTAGAAAAATGTTGTCGGATAAAAAGATAGGAAAAAGGTTTGGGCAGAAGCAATAGACTGCTAATTACCTCAAAAATAGAGTTCTTATTTCAACTATAAAAGGTCAAACACCTAATGAGAGATGGACCGAGTGGAAGCCAAATATATCTCACTTAAAGGTTTTCGGGAGTCATGTATTAAGTCTAGATACAGATTGGTCTAATTGGAAGCTAGATCCTTAAGGAAAACCGGGATACTTATTAGGATATGATGAGGATGTTAAATGATGTAGAGTTTATGATCTAAAAAGGGAAGATATAATCTTAGTAAAGCATCTAGTAGTTATGTAAGAAGAAAAGTATGTGGATCCCTTCAAGTATACAAAGTCTGTAAAAATCAGATTTGCGTCAAAAAATTCCGATGACTTTGAGCTTCCTAACTATCCAGGTTTTAGAGAAGATTACATTCTTGCAGGTACAAATTAGACCGAAAAGGACTTGGCTGCGGAAACTCCAATGACAACTCTACCTGATGCGGAAGACGTGATTGATATTGATTTGGAATCAATGGACAGGGGAGAAGCCGAGAGTGTTCGAAAGAACCCATGAGAACCATCTATTCTGGCCACAGATTTTGAGGGGGAAAGGAGAAATGGCAAAAGATTACAGGAAAATAGGTAAATAACAAGGTAACAAAACTATCTCATCAAGAGGAACCTCAGACTTATGGATTGGCGATGACTTGTCAAGAAAAGAACCGGTGGAAGAGAGCCATCAATGAGGAGATGGTCTCAATTATGGTAGCCTATACTAAGAAGCTGGTGGATTGTCCACCTAATTGAAAACCAATCGGTAGTTTGTGGATTTTCAAATTAAAATTAAACCCGGATAACACCATTGAGCGTTACAAAGCCCGATTAGTGGCAAAAGGATTTACACAGAAAGAAGGAATCGACTGCAAGGAAACCTTTTCAAAATTTCCCTCCGTCTACATACTTCTTAGTTTAACAATAACAGAAGACATGGAGGTGCACCAGATGGACATCAAGACAACCTTTTTGCACGGAGAATTGGAATAGGAGATATTCATGGGACAACCCGAAGAATTTGTGAATGAGAGGAGAGTAAGGTATGGCGGCTGATCAAATCCCTTTATGGTTTGAAACATGCGCCTTGAATGTGGAATAAGAAGCTTGATGAGTTTCTTACCGATCTGGGATATATTGGGATCAGCTCAGATCACTCATTCTATGTTTTTGAAGATGAGGAAGGTGTTATATTTATTGCAATTTATGTTGATGATTTGCTTGTTTTAAGTAAAACAATGGAAAAAATTAATCAACTGAAAACCCATCTTAAGAGGAGATTTGAAATGAAGTGTAGGGGGGAGGCAAAATATATTTTGGGAATTCAAGTAGAAAGAGACCAAGAAAGAAAGAATATAAGACTGACTCAAAAAGAAGCAATAGGGAACATGTTGGAAAAGTTTCAGATAGATAATGCTAATAGTTGTACAACTCTAATGGAGTTAAAGAAAGGAAGTGAAGGGAGTGAGGAAGAAGGAGTCCTAGTCTTAGACGAGGAATTAAGTCCTAAAGAACAGTAGTTCATGCAGACTATTCCTTACAGGCAAGTAGTGGGAAGCCTAATCTATTTTATAAATTGTACCCGGTCGGATTTAGCTGCAGCTGTAGGAGTGATGAGTATAAGTCTAAATGCTCCCACTAAGAGGGAATGGGAGGTTGCTAAGAGAGATCTTAGATATTTGATAGGAACTAAGGATCTATGGTTGCATTTGGGTGTGGAGAATACTAACATCACTACTTGGATTGATGCTAGTTATAGTGAGGCTTCGATGAGGAGATGTACTTTTGGATATGTATTTTATGTGGGTGATGGTGCTTGTTGTTGGAGTAGCAAACAATAAAAGGTTATTGCTCATTCCACCATGGAGACTGAGTATATGGCCTCTTGCTCTGCTATAAAAGAGTTGATGTGGGTCAAGTCTTTACTTGGTGAGCTTAGTTACGTTAAGAGTGGTGTGCAAAATTTTTCTGTGATAATCAGGCAGCATTCACTATTTCTGCCAATCTTAAACATCATTTTAAAGCGAAACACATGGACATTGGACTCAGCTTTGTTAGAGAGAAAGTAGAAAAAAAAATAATCAGTTTAGATTACCAACCAGATAGCGAGATGGTAGCAAATATGATGACCAAACCTGTGCCTTCCCCTAAGCTAAGTTTGTGTAGGGAGAAGTGTGGTCTAAAATTGAAGATTGACTAGAAAATAAGGGGAGTGTAGAAATTGATGGTTTTTTAGTATTTTCTAGGTCTACAATAAAATGCAGAAAAAAAGCCAAGGTAGTCTGCCTCTAGCTACTCTGTTCAACTCCCTCACTTGTTGCAGTCATTGAAAGTCAGAGATGAAGCTAGAGCCAGTGCTGCCTATGCTATCTTGAGATTTACAAGTAGTAGATTAGTTGATTTACGGTAGTAAGTTAGTTGATTTACTAAAAGAAAAGTTGTTGGACGCAGGATTAGATCGTGGTACCTACTAGCTGTTAAAGCCGCCGGTAGCCAGCCTCTATCCATTTAGTCTATGAATGGTGTTAGATTATATAGTGTTTGATAATTTTTAAACATTTCTACGCTGAAAAATTCATTTAAAGGAAAGTATTTACACAATACATAGGTTCGGTTATGTAAAAGTACGGATTAAGGTACGGACAAAAAACAAGTTCCGCACATTTGTTTCGATAGCGAAACGAATACTGCGCAGGTATTTACTATGGCTACGATTAAATCTTCATTTACTCAAACGGCCAAAATGTATGCCGAGATCGGGGAAGAGGATTTCAGCGGTTTTTGGTCATTGCCATATCGGATGATACGTGGCAGAATGGCATTAGATCGCGACATCTCTGGGGATTATGGGAGCGAATCTGCATATAAAACGTGTCGACATTTAGGCCATGTTGTACAATATCCGTACATAATGTACACCGGCAGCTGTATTTTTGTGTACGGAAGTGCAATATGATTGTTGCCGTACATTAGTAGATAGAGTTTTAGAGAGAGATAGGACTTAGAAATATTTGTTAGATAGGACCCTCTCTCCCAGAGAGCTTCTGTACAAAAGGTCAACTTTGACTTTCCATAACTAACTGCTCAAAGAAGCAAATTCAGAGATTCTTTTTGCTATCGACTCAAGGGAGTCTTTTATTCACATGGGAGGAGGTGGTCAGGTTTTTGTCTGCCAGGGTGGCAGTTACTCTTGCTAAAACACAAATGGGTTAGGGTTGTCCTATAGGCTTCTTGCAAACTTTCCATTCTAAGGACCTCTGGAGGTCTTAGAGTTGCGATCAGATATATCCCAAACTAGTAAAAAATTCATCAAGCTTCTTATTCCACTATCGGGGCGCCTATTTCAAACCATAAATAGATTTAATCAGTCAGCATACCTTACTCTCCTCTCCTTGCTCCACAAATCATTCGGGTTGTCGCTTGAAGATTGCACTCTGAGACCTACACAGGTCCTCAGAGTAGGCAGCTCACACGAAGTCTCTAAGATAACCTTGGCCCCTTTGTGTTTCAACAAGAATAATTGCCACCTTGTCAGACAAAATCTTTGACCACCATCACCCCTAAGAAGGCAAGACTCCCTTGAGTCAATAGCAAAAAGAATCTCTGAATTTGCTCCCATGAGCACTAAGTTATAGATGGTCAAAGTTGACCTTTTGTACAAAAGCTCTTTGGGAGAGAGGGTCCTATCTACCAAATTTTCCTAAGTTCTATCTCTCTAAAACTCTATTTATTGAAATACGACACCAATCAAAATACAATGTCGTACGGAAAGGTATAGGTGCCATTGTACTTTTTGTTTGTCCATTATACGACATGGCCAACTAGTTGTCACATGTCATATCTGGATTTGTTCATGTAATCCACAAAGATGGCGTAATCCAATGTGGTCGTGCCATGTTTCTATCGATGTGGGGGTGACCAAAAATCGGCAAAATCCATTTTTGCGATCTCCGCATCCTTCGCGGCAGTCTGATCAATACCGGGTTTTAATCGTAGACGTCATAAATCGTTGCGCTATTTTTGTTTTGTTGTCGAAACAAAAAGCGCGGTATTTGTTTTGGAATCATACTGTAATGCGTAATACACAAAACTGTATCCATGCACGACGTCTATAGTTGCCCTTTAATAAATTAGTTCACACTTAACATTTTATTTATTTGTCAAACCCTATATGTCTCAGCACCGATCTTAGACTTGTATGATAAAGCTAACTGCTACCAGCTAGCTTGAAAGGCGATAGGTACCAGGATCAAATCGTGGGTATGACAAGTACCCTTTTAGTAAATATACTAAAACAACTACCTGTCGCGCTCTTTAGATAGCAAAAGCAGCCATTGCTCTATCTCCCTTTTCAACCTTCAGTGACTGTGACAAGTGTGGGAGCTGAAGAGAGGAGTTAGAGGCAGACATCCTGAGCTTCTTTTGTGCATTTAATTTTAAACCTAGAAAATACTAAAAGAACCATTAATTTCGACACTCCCCTTATTTTCTAGTCACCTGAAAGTTTTAGACCACACTTCTCCCTGCAGAAAATTAGCTAAAGGGAAGCACAGGTTTGGTCATCATATCTGCTACCATTTCACTATCAGGTCTATATTCTAAACTGATTATTTTGTCTTCTACCTTTTCCCTAACGATGCTAAGTCTAATGTCCTTAAGTTTTGCTTTTAAATGGTGTTTATGATTGGCAAAAATGTCAATAGCTGCTTGATTGTCACAAAACACTTTCTAAACACCACTCTTGAGATGACGAAGTTCACCAAACAAGGACTTGACCCACATTAGTTCTTTTACAACAGAACAAGAGGCCATATACTCAGTTTCAATGGTGGACTAAGCAATGACCTTTTGCTGCTTGCTGCTCCAACAGCAAGCCCCATCACCCAAATACAATACATATCCAAACGTGCATCTCCTTATTAGTGCATCCCCATAGTTGTCATCACTCCAAGTGGTGATGTCAGTATTGTTCCCACCCAAATACAACCATAGATCTCTAGTCTCCATAAGATATCTAAGGACTATCTTAGCTATCTCCTAATTTTTCTTAGTGGGAGCATTCAAACTTCTACTTAGTACTCCTACAGCTGCGGCTTTGTCCGAACGAGTACAATTGATGAAATACATTAGGCTACCAACTACTTGTCTATAAGGGATGTTCTGCATAAATTTTTTCTCTTCCAGGCCAACCTCATCATCTAAGATTATAACTCCCTCTTCCACACTCCCCTCACTTCCCTTCTATAGTTTCATAGAAGTGGTACAACTATTAGCTTTGTCCATTTGGAATCTCTCTAACATGTTTCAAATGGCCTCCTTTTGAGTTAATTTTATTATCTTTCTATCTCTGTCTCTCTCTACCTCAATTCCCAAAATATACCTTGCTTTTCTCATATCCTTCATCTCAAATCATTCTTTTAGATCAGTTTTCAACTTGTTTATTTTATGTATAGATTTGCTTAAAACAAACAAATCATCAACATAAATTGTAATAAAAATAACTCTTTCCTCATCTTCAAACAAATAAATTGAGTGATCTGAGCTGATCCGAATATATGTCAAACCTCTAAGAAACTCATCAAGCTTCATGTTCCATTAACACGACGCGTGCTTCAACCCATTTAATGATTTGATCTATTGGCATGCCTTGCTCTCCTCCCCTTGCTCCAAAAATCTTTCGGGCTATTGCATGAAAATTTCCTCTTCCAACTTTCTATGTAGAAAGGCCGTCTTCATGTCCATCTGATGCACTTCCATGTCTTTTGCTGCCGCCATACTGAGAAGTATTGTAATAGAGGGAAAGTTGACTGTCAGAGCAAAAGTCTCCTTGCAGTCAATTCCCTCTTCGTGGGTAAATCTATTCGCCACTAACCGAGCATTATAGCACTCAATAGTGTTATAAAGGTTGAGTTTCAATTTGAATACCCACTTACACCCGATTAGCATCCTATCAGAGAGATAGTTCACCAATTCCCACGTATTGGCTGCCATAATCAAGCCATCTCCTCATTAATGGATGTCTTCCACCGGTTCCTGTCAAGACATTTCATCACCTCACCATAAGTGTGGGGTTCATCGCGATGAGACAGTTTGTTTACCTTGATGTTAACTTGCTTCTCTTGCAGCCTTTTGCTGCTTCTCCTTCCATCCTCAAACTCTGATGCCGAAATGGATGGCTCTTGTGGATTCTTTCAAATAGTTTCGACTTCTCCCCTATCCCTTGATTCTTGGTCTATTTCCACCATGTCTTCCCATTCGGTTGGACTTGGCACTAGGTATTCCACGGCTGAATCCTCCTCGGATTGATTTGTACCTGCAAGATCGTCACCTTCTAGAAAACCTGGATAGTTAGGAAGCTCAAAGTCAGCAGAATTTTATGACTCAAATCTGAATTTGACTGTCTTTGTTTGCTTAAAGGGATCTATAGATTTCCCTTCATCCATTACCACTAGATGCTTTACTATGATTATATCTTCTCTTTTGAGATCATAGACTCTAAATCCTTTTACATCTTCATCATATCCTAGCAGATATCTGGTTTTCCTTTCGGATTCAACTTCCAATTTAACTGATCTGTGTCTAGGCTGAATACTTCACTACCGAAAACCTTTAAGTGTGAAACATCTGGTTTTCGGCCGGTCCATCTCTCATAAGGAGTTTGGCCTTTTACTACCAAGGTAAGATATCTATTCTTGAGATAATTTGCACAGTTCATAGCTTCGGCCCAAAATCTCTTTCCTATTTTTTTATCTGAGAGCATACTTTTACCACTATCACTTAGTGTTCTATTTAATATCTCGGCTGCACCATTCTACTCATGATTTTCAAGAACTATCTTTTGGTGTTGCACTCCATCTTCTCTCAAAAAATCCTCAAACTGATAGGAGGTTTACTCTCCCCCATTATAACTCTTTACTCTCTTAATAGAGGTTTCATGGAGTTTCTCACTCCATGCCTTAAATTCCCTATAAACGTGTTGGGCATGTGATTTTTTTTTCAAAAATACACTCTAGAGTAATGAGACCAATCGCTAGTGATTGTCATCATAAACCTTTTACCACTAGGTGAGGGCACTTTGGCCAGTCCCCAAATATCAGTGTGTACCAAGTCTAACACTTTTTTCCCTTTATAAGTGGATTCCTTTGTGAAGGGTAACCTGTGTGCCTTACCTTGAGCACAACCACTAGAGTCACTTAGGTTTTGACTTTCTCCAAACTGAATTCCTTCCACTATTCCCATCTTTTTCATTTCTTTTAACTTATTTAAATGCACATGTCTAAGCCTCTTTTGCCATAACATAATATTATGAACACCCGCAGATTAAAGTTTATTCTTTTCATTGCTTAAAATCAACCTAAACATCCCTTGGCTACCTTTTTCATCAGTCCTCAAAGCTAGCAGTAAAGGTTCCCTTCCTAGTGTTGGTCTCAAAACCCTTATCGTCTAACACAAACGTTGAGATGAGGTTTTTTTTTAACTATAGAATAAAAACACATCAGAATATGTCACTATGGATGTCGTTCCCTCCACTAAAACTTTCATATCTATCAATCCTACCATAGTAGTAGTGACTACCCTCCCATCCCCATACTCTATCTCTACGGTGGGAATCTTTCTCATTTTAGTGAACATGTGTTTATCCTTATACATGAGCATGGAGGCACCGGAATCCACAATCTAACCTCTTTCACCTAACAAACCTCCAAAATCACATTTATACTTTTGAGGAATTTTGACCTCGGTCTTTGCCTCGAACTTGTCATCCAGCAAGAGCTCACCGACCTCGTCCTCGGATTCCTCCTAGTGTACATGAGTCACAAGAGCCTTTTTCTTTCCTCTTCGAGGTCCATCGATCTGCCCCTCTTTTAACCAAAGTTTAGTTTGCTTAATGGAATCCGCCATATAGTGCCCTGCATTCTTACAAAAATGACACATACCCTTTAGAGCCCTTGGTCCAAACTCCTCAGTCTTTCTTTTTTGCCCCTCCCTCTATAATTTCCGACTGGTTTCCTAAAATCGGTGTTCCTCCAATCGGTCCTAACTGCGAAGGCTTGCCCACTCTTTCCTCCCCTTCGAATCTCAATCGTGTTCTCCTAAACGAGAATCATCCCTATAACTGAATTCCATATCCACCTTGAGTTTGGCAAGTCTTGCACACAGTTGACTATGTTCTCAAACTCATCTGGTAGCTTCATGAACAAGCAGTTAACCTTCATCTTTTTAGTTTCAACTTGTCCAGCAATCTCTAGCTCCATGAAAAGTGTTGCGAGCTGTCGAGCGTGCCCGAGAATCCCCAGGGAAGGGCCTACAGCCCGGGGTAGTTGGCCTCGGATTCCTGCAAAGAACCCTCCAAATACGCAAGGCTTCCCAGAATAATGATCATGCCCACTGCTGCCCCCCCCATCCTTCCAATAGATAGGCATGCAAAGATAGGAGAAACACCGGAACCAAAGTAAGAGTAATTACATGGGGAGGCGAAAAGATCTCCCCTCCCCTTTCCTTTCCCATTAGGAAAGGAAAAGGGATTTGGGTTCTCGGTAATCGGGTCGGTCCTCCAATTTATGTACTTATTCACGGGGAGTCTTTAGCATTTGTTCCCTCAAAACCCACTGTTTCGATACAAGGAAGTGGCCGTTTTACTCCAGGGAGTCCACGCCAAAGCAAAAGAAACTACACGCGAATACACAAATATACTACCACGTTGACATATAGAAATATATAGGAATGGCTGTTCCAGATTTAACAATATCACCTTGTCCACAAAAATAAAATATATAATGGAAGATATAAAAGATGGCGAAGCAAGCTTAACATACCCCGGCAATTTACGATGACAAAGAGATAAGGGCAAACTCTCTCCCGATGGTAGTGTAAACAGGTATGGTACTCCTTCAACCCCCGGTGTCGGCAGTTCGGAACCGACCAGACCATTCGCAGTTTCAAGCAGCGAAAAATCAAAAAATCACCCAAAGGGATGATAGTGCCATCTACCAGCCCGAACTATGATTCCCACAATGGACAGATCCAAAACAAAGATGGCAATAGAGTCAAACAAAACAAAGATCTTTCCAAAAGAAACTTTGTTGGATTTTTTGAGGGTTTTCACAGGAGACAGTACTGAAAAGCAACTTGTCTCCTTCGGCCCCAAGTGCCTTATACAGCAAAAGCTTGTCCAGTTTAGGTCCAAAAGTCAAACCTACGCTATTAGCCAATGAGCGGCCAGCAACGGCAACCGAACTGACATAAGACAAAACAAGGTGTACTACACTTGGGGCAAAAAGTTGGACCTCTGACTACGGCTTGATCCGCGACTTGGGTTGGCTTTATCCCAAGACCTGTGTCGCTGTTCACCACTACTGCCCGGGGCGTGAAAGATAAAGGCCCGGTGGCCTTCCGGTTGTGGTCCTTTTTGCTCATTTTCTGCATGTCTTTCCTCTGATCAGAGGTTGAAGAGCGGAGTTGTCTACGAGCATCTCCCACTCCCACATTCTACGCTTCGTGAAGTAAACTCCTAGCATGGTGGGCATTTGGAGGTTCCAAATCCCAGCCCATCATATCATCTTCCTTGGCACCCGATGTGCTTTGAAGCTCAAGCTCGGCTAACTTTTGTAGTAACTCTTGCTTCTGTCTTTGGAGTCGTTGCGCTGCCGTAAGAGGAGCAGGCCGGTAAGTCAACCCCAAACGAAGAGCAACCAATTTTGCAGCCATGGCAGCCATCTGATGACTCTGCTGTTGGATTATTATCTCCGGTGTAAGTCTTGCGGGAGCAGTCGTTAATTTTTTGGGTGTAAGCAGCACTTGGCGCTCCCAAGGATAAAGGAGATGTAGGGGAAGAGGGTTAACGGCAGTCTCTCCTCCTCCCGTGAAAAGGGCGAATTGCATCATTTCCTTCGGTATCCCGTTCTTTCAGAAACATTGCCCCTCCTTGTGCCCCATAAAACCACAGGACTCGCATTTGTGACCCTCGGTGGTATACTTGCTCCGAATCTGGTTGGAGATCTGAGTATCGTCAAACTTTGGCAGTTTGAGTTGCCGCAGTTGGGACTGGGAAATTTTTGAAGTTTCACTCCGGGGAGTGGGTCGGTAATTGTTCTTCGTGACCGGTGTTCTCTCCCCCCCCCCAACTCCTTTGAGCCGTTCTTCATACTGCTTCTGGCTCTTTTCTGAACGCTCTACATCCCATTCTTTTAGCTTGAGGGCTAGCTCCGGTTTGAGCTTCATGCTGCAGCGTTTCCATCCATGTTCAGGTTGTTGACAATTTAGGCAATTGTACAGAATTACCCGATCGTTTGCCCCCATTGCAGGTTCGGGCCCGCTGTCAACAGCTTGCTTCCCTTTTAGTTTCCGCAAAGCTTGGAGTTCCTCTTATTCTTCCTCACTTAAGAAAGTTTCCCCGGCGAATCCTGCAAAATTTGCTCTTGCCTTGCTGGTCACGGCTTTTTCCCTTGCCTCACTGTAAACGAAGTGGTCGTATAACTTCATGGCCACCAGGGATATGTCCTTGGCCGAGGGATTTATGTCTTGGATAGCTTGTTCTGCAATCTAGTTATCCAAGGCAGTCTGCCTTGTCGGTCCGAAGGAATTACGGACAGCAAAGAAATACTTCCTAGCCATTGCAGGAAGATCAATGGTCAACAGCTTAGTTTTTTGGCACAGGCTAGATAGACGGTTGAAGAGATTCAGGGGTGTCTCGCTCTTGAAGCATCGGAATTCTGTAAATTCCTTGATGGCCGATTCGTTCCTCTTGGTGTAGAGGAGTCGCCAAATATTCAGAAGGGTGGTGCAAGGAGTGTGATTGGCCACCATGCGTGTTGTTGCCCGAGCTGCCTGATTAGCTTGCAGCTGGATAACATAGGCCCTTCTTTGGGCTTGCAGCTTCATATCATCGGTAAATGTGGCTGTCACAGGGGTGGCCGCCGCTGCCGCCAATTCAGCCTCAGCTTGAAAAGCGGCCGCATCAAGAGTAGGATCAGATATCTTGTGCTAGGAGCCATCATAAAAGGTTGACACTCCTTATAGTCTGCCAACGCCCCTCCAGAGATGTAGTTGACCATCATGGGAAAGAGGGTCGTCTCGAATTCATCCGGCACTGCTCCTTCCCTGTACTTATTGATTTCCGATTGGGTGAACGATTTCCACAACAACTCGAAATCTGAGAAAGCGATCCCCAAGCTGTCCTCGTAAATATTCGAATATCCCCCATTTTTTCTCTTCTTCCGCTGATTGGGTGAACTGAGAAAAAGAAAGGCCGGTGGGACTAACGAACTGTGCCGGCGAAGTAACCCCTTTGTCCTCTTCTTTGCGACCGGAACCGCCTTCTCCTCTGTTAGGAGGTGCTACTCTGCGAGGCATGAATACTCCTCCCGCAGAGGAAGTACCAACCCCTGAAAGGATGATTGGAGGAAGGGTATTCCTCACGGGAAGAATTCTTGGCCCCCGGTGTGCAGAGGGTATCTGCGTCTGAAGACTTGTCTCTCCTGATGTAGTGGAAGGAAGGGCCCACTCCTCTTCGTTCACTCCTCGATATCCACGGGAATACCTTTCGTCTTGAAAAACTGTCTCCTCTAAGGGGATGTGGATCCGAGGTTTGTTCAAAGGTTGATCTCCGGGTAGAGATGGAGAAGAAGATGACGAAGGCAAGTTCCGAGGAGAGGGAGTTCGTCTCCGAAAAAGGGTCTGTTTCCGGGGCCGTCTTGGGGAGGTTTGAGGAGGAGGAGTTTCGGAACTAGAGGATGGGGAACGCTTGTGAGGAGGAGAGTAGACGTCTGGCGGACTTGGTGACCCACGGTCTGCTCCAGTAAGGGAAACGGAAGGAGAGGGAGAGGAGATGGGATTGTCCTGGGGTTCTGCTGCCAAAGCTTAGGAGTGAGAGGTAGGAGGATGAGGATTCCGATCGTGTATAGCCTGACTGGCAGTCCAATTGTCCAGAGCTGCCTGTCCTGTTGGCCCGAAGAAATTTCGAACAGCGACATAATTTTTGGTGGCCATAGCCGGTGTGTCGATGGTGGATAGTTTGGTCTTCTTGCAGATGCGGGAGAGGTGGTTGAACAGCGTCTGGGGGGTTTCATTCTTCAAACTGCGGAAGTCTGTGAACTCCTTGATGGCTGTTTCGTTCTTTTCTGTGTAAAGGAGTCTCCAAGCGTCCAGAAGAGTGGTACATGGATTAGGATTGGCAACCATCCGGGTGGCTCCTTTGGCTGCCTGTACCGCCTGCAGGTGGTTGACATAGGCCCTCCCTTGGGCCTGAAGTTTCATATCCAAGGTGAAAGTGGGGGTGAGAGGAGCTGCGGCTGCGGCAGCCAGGGCGGCTGCTGCCTGAAGAGCCTCGACGTCGAGGGTCGGATCCGATATCTTGATACTGGGGGCCATCAACAAAGTTTGACGCTCCTTGTAATTGACCAAAGCTCCTCCGGCTAGATAATTTACCGTCATTGGAAACAGGGTTGTTTCAAAATCTGCTGGAATGGCCCCTCCCCTGTATTTGTTAATTTCGGACTGCGTGAAGGATTTCCACTGCTGTTCAAAATCAGAGAAAGCAATTCCCGAGTTGTCTCCGGTGAAGATCCGGACGTCTCCCATTCTCCTTTCTTCTTTAGGAGGATTGGTGAACTTTGGTGACGCTTGTCCGGTCGGGCTGACAAACTCAGCCGGTGAGATTGCCCTCGGATTTGCTACCTCGAGATCCGAACCGGTCCCTCCTCCAATAGGAAGGGCGGTGGTACCAGCAGTGGTCCCCCCCCCCCGCTGAGGAAGGTCTTGCTCTTGAAAAAGTTGGATAGTCCTCTGCTCCTCAATATCGAGGAGAGGCGCGTGCTTGACGGAGAACTACCTCTTCCGATGGTATGTGAAGACGAGGTCTAGGTCCCAGTCTAGAATGGATGACGGTGGAGGAGGTGAAGACTGGAAGCTTGAAGGAGAAGGGGACTGTTTGCTAAAAGGAGTCTGCTTCGTAGGTCGCCTCTGGGAATCTTCGGGAGGAGGAGTTTCGGAACTAGAGGATGGCGACCGTCCGTGAGGAGGCGAGTAGTCGTCGGGTTTGGGGGATAGGCGAAGTGGTCCAGGTGACCCACGGACTGCTCCCGCGGGGAAGATGGATTGCGAGGGGGAAGAGGCGTGAGGTGGTGATTGAGGAGGAGTGATAAGTCCATGGGAAATGTGTAGTCTTCGGTCGGGTTGTAGCTGCACCACGGCCTCCACGGTAGAAGATCCCTTGACCGAGACAAATGTAGGGAGATCTGTAGCCGCGGCTACCAGATTACTTGGCAAATTTGCACCCAACCCCTATTTGTTAGGCTCTGTTGTTTCCTCACCTTCCCGCTGAAGAGGAGATTCTGGTCTCGGTTCTGGTGAAGTCCAGGGATCTCGCGTGACAGGAGGAGTTGCGTGATCTAGAGGTTGTACTTTCGTCGCGAGACCGGTTCTACGAGGAGGTGCTACCTGTCCACTAAGGATTCCCCCAGATCTCCGTCTAGCCTCCCATATCAAGATCAGCTCTTGTTCCAATGCTCTCTTCCTTTCCTCTTCTAGGGCATCCTAATCTATTGCGACAGGTCCGGCCCCCGCCGTAGCCTTATCCTGCGATCGCAGAATCTCCACCAATTTCTGGGTGCTGCTCACCACACCCGAGAGATCCGCAATCCCCAAACCGGGTACCTCGGGGTCCGTAGACCTTGAACGCCATAGTCCTTCGGATGGTCGGACAACTGGGGCGGAATGAGACATAGAATTTGGGGAAATTGAGGCTGAAGGAAAGAACGACTCTTCTTTGACTTGGGGAGCAAATCGACCTTTGCTGTCCCGATGGTTGAACAAGAAATCTCTCTTAGGCTCAGGTAACTTCCGCTTGCTACTCCTTTCCCTGGTCCGAACACGAGAAGTTGCTCTGCTCCTAGAAGGTCTACAGGTAGCAGTTTCCTGAGATATGGTGGGATGTTGTCGTGAAGTAGACGGCATCTACGAGTGCTCTCGGGCTGAGATGGGAGAGCCACTCTCGGACGAGCTACTCAGGATCTCCACTACTCCTTCCACTGGGCGTATGATCCGGGCTCGGTCGCTTCTTGCAACTTGCTACACCAGCTCCTTAACCTTCAACTCATGGATATCGTGAATGGCTAGAATCTCCTTACGACCGGGTTGGCTAGGATCCGACAAAAGTTCACGATCCATGTATGTCTCCACTATCGGAGCCTTGGATCTGGTATAACGTACCACCTCCGGAGGGTGGTCTGGGACCGCTTCCTTATGAGCCAAACCCTTCCTACGGGATTGGGGAGCAAAAGTTTGTCTTTCTACCTTCTCCGTAGCCCTAGCCCTGGCGCCCTCGGACAACGTAGGAAAGTTTTCAGGGGAAAAGACCGGAGGAGGTGGAGGAGAGGGTTGTCTCTCTGGCTGCCTCGGAGAAGTCTCAACTACAACAGGCTCGAGCATCATTCCCTAAAGAAATTGTTCAATGTTCAAAGCCGAAGTGAAAGGGACTGCTTCTTCAGGCACCTGTAACTCTTCCTCTTGTGCTACCGCTTCTTGTCTCGCCTGTTCTTCTAGTCTAACACCGGAAGGATCCCTATCCTGAGCTTCCCCTCCGCCCATGACTTACAAAAGCAGATAAGCTAGATCTCTCTGATAAAGTCCACCACCCTAAGCAGCTATCCTCTTAAACAAAAGGGGACAGGTTGACTTTTTAGTACTGTGCTACTCCGCTAGAAGCCCACTAAATGCCACACTCCTAACTACTCTCTAAAGAATATGAAGGAAATGAGAGTCGTCCGATCCGTTCCGCAAAAACTTCGGACAAACCCAAAGATGACCACAAGAGTGTGCAAATAACTCCCATGTAGAAATATAGAAAAAACAAATATCGGCTTTTCAGAATAAAACAATATCACCTTGCCCCAGAGAATGGAATTAAAGATAGAAATAAATGATAACGGTGAAGCGAATTCACATACCCCGGAGTGCAACGATGACCAAACTCAGCAGAAGAAAACCTCTCCCAATGGCCCCGAAGACAAGTATGAGTCTCCCTCACCCCTCCCGGTTCCACCGCAAGGATCGGACAAGACTCTTTTTAGTTTCAAACAGCGAAAGTCCAAACCGCCCAAAGGGGAGATAGTGCCAACTACCCACCCGTGCTACGGTCTCCACAAAAGACAATCCAAAACAAAGATGGCAATAGAGTCAAAGACACAATGCAAACGTTCTCCAACAGAAAGATTGATTTAATTCTCTGGGGGTTTTCTCAGGAGACAGTACTGAAAAGCAACCTGTCTCCTTTGGCCCCAAGTTAATTATACAACCAGAGTTTGTCCTACTGTAAGTTCCAAAGTCAAAGCAATGTGACAAGCCAATCAGCGGCCAAAAATTGTTATCGTACGGAAATAAGACAAAACAGACTGTACTACACTTAGGGCTAAAAGTTAGACGAATGGTCCCGGCAGGATTAGCGGCCGAGGGTCCTCTTATAATACACAAAATGGAAAGAAAGTTTTGATTTGACGTGAAACCGCCTAACTTTGACCCAAAGTCATTAATGTCTTGCCCGGCTCTTGGGTCTAAACTAACATCCTACTGACAGCTAACAGTAGGATCTACGAAAAATCCCAAAGGTTACGTGTCGTTCTCTAATGTATCCCTCTACTAGAGCTACATAGAACACATAATATAATGGAGCAGACACTTTGCACCGGACTAACTCCGCCGTTCGGCCTCCGTTTAAGGTGAACTAAATTGCGTAGGGCTCCAGAGTGAAAATATAAAGATCTGATCCGGCTAGTTGTCCTCTTCCTTCTCCGTACGCTAGAGTCCGTACAAAGTGGAATGAGGCCCCGAAACTCCTGGGAGTGCAAATGTGCCGAAGATGCACATGAGCTTGACACCCTATCTTCCCTCAAGAAATCCTCAAACTAGTTAGAGGTATATTCTCTAATATTGTCACACCTTACTCTCTTGATTGGGGTTTCATGGAGTTTTTCACTCCATGATTTATATCCTTTAAAACATTCATGAGCCCTTGACCTATTTTTCAAAAAATCCACCATAGAATATCGAGACCAATCGTCAGTGATAGTCATCATAAATCACTTCCCCCCTTCGTGAAGGCACTTTGGCTAGTCCCCAAATATCTGTGTGTAATTAATCAATAATCTTTATCCCTTATAGGTGGCTTTTTTTGGGAAGGGTAACGTTTGTGCTTTACCTTGAGCACATCCACTACAATCACTTAGATTCTCACTCTCATTCAACTGAATCCCTTCGACTACTCCAATATTTTTCATCTATCTTAGCTTATCGAGATTCACATGCCAAAGCCATCTATGCCACAACATTATATGATGAACACCAGCATATCAAAGTTTCTTCTTTTCATTGCTTCAAATCAGCCTAAACATCCCTTGGCTACCTTTTTCAGTAGTGAAATAAACTTCCTCCTCAAAGCTAGCACTAAAGGTTCCCTCCCTAGTGCTAATCTCAAAACCCTTATCATCTAATACACATGTAGAGATGAGGTATTTGTTCAGCTCCGGAATAAACAATACATCGGAGAATGTAATTATGGATGTCTTTCCTTCTACTAACACTCTCAAATCTACCGATCCAACAAAAGTAGTAGTGACTATCCTCCCATCGCCGTAATTTATCTCTAAGGTGGGAATCTTTCTTATCTTAGTGAACAGGTGTTTATCCTTACACAGGTGCATGGAGGCACTGGAATCCACAATCCAACCTCCTTCACCTTTCAAACCTCCAAAAGCACATTAAACCTCCAAAAGCACATTTATGCTTTCGAGGAATTTGGACCTCGGTCTTTGCCTCCAACTCCTCATCCAGTAAAAGCTCACCGTCCTCATCATCAGATTCCTCCTTGTGTACCTAAGTGCCAAAAGTATTTTTCTTTCCTCTTGGAGGTCCACCGATTTGCCGCTATTTTAACCGAAGTTTGGTTAGCTTACTGCACTCCGCCATATAGTGCCCTAGTTTGTTCCAAAAATGACACAACCCCTTGTGAGCCTTTATTCCAAACTCCTCGGTCTGATTTGTCTGCCCCCCCTCTCTATAATTTCCGACCAATTTCCTAGAATCGTTGTTCCTCCAATCGGACCTAGCTGCCAAGGCTTGCCCACTCTTTCCTCCCTTTTGGATCTCAATCGTGTTCTCCCAAACGAGAATCATCCCTACCACTAAATTCTATATCCACCTTAAGTTTGGCAAGTCTTGCACACGGTTGACTATGATCTCCAACTCATGTGGTAACTTCATGAGCAAGCAGTTAACCTTCATCTTTTGAGTTTCAACGTGTCCACGAGTCTCTAGCTACATGAAAAGTTTTGCAAGCTCATTACAAAAATCCAACATCTTCCCCCCCTTTTTCACATATGCGTTAATTTTATGATCAGCCAATTGTTGTTGATGAATCGTACCACTTCGACTCATCTTTATGAGAGCCACCCAAAGATCGGATGCCCTCTCTTCTTGCAAATGAGGAGATGCAAGCCCTTGGATAAAATGGCAGAAGATGAAGTGCTTTGCCGTCATATTGTTGTAGTCCCAGGTCTCGATATCATTCTCCTCATTCCTCGGAATAGGTGACATGAATGCCAAACCGGTTGCTATCGGTGTGATCGTCTCTTTCTCCTTTACTTTGTCCACCACCTCCCCTTCTATTTTCTTCTTTGTCGGAGATGGATCTGCATCTCTGGTGAATATGCTTCCTCCAAACCTTGGAAGAATGCCAAGACTAGATGGACACTGCACCGGTCCACTCAGTATTCCCCAAAACCTTTTCTCACTTAGAGCTCCTGTCATCATACATTTCTTGTATATGAAGCTAATTCCATTAAGGATAACCACCCTAGAGGGTGGGCCCATAACCTCTAACTTTGAGACCTCCTTTGGCCCTCAAAGTAAGCGGCTCACACGAAGCCTCTAGGGTAACCCTGACCCTTTTGTGTTTCAGCAAAAATAGCTGCCACCATGGCAGACAAAAGCTCTGACTACCTCCACACCTGTGAAGGTAAGACTCCGTTGAGTCGATAGCAAAAGAAGTCTCTGAATTTGCTCCCCTGAGTGTAAATTATGGGGGGTCAAATTTGAACTTTTGTACAAAAGCTCTTTCCGAGAGAGGGTTGTATCTTTCAAATTTTTTTAAGTCCTATCTCTCTCTAAAACTCTATCTACTGAAGTACGTCACCAATCATAATATTGTGTCGAACAGAAAGGTATAGGTGCCACTGTACTTTCTGTAGGACCATTGTACGACATGGCCAACAAGTCGACACATGTTATATTTGGATTTGTTCGTGTAATTCCCGGAGATGTCGCTATCTAATGTGGTTGTGCCATGTGTCAATGGATGTGGCGGTGATCGCAAACCGCCAAAATCTTATTCCGCGATCTCGGCATCTTTCACGGTCGTCTAATCAAAACCGGGTTTCAATCGTAGCCGTCATAAATACTTGCACGATATTTGTTTTTCGCTGTGGAAACAAAATGCGCGGTATCCATTTCAGAACTGTACCGTACTTTGTATTTTACATAAATGTATTTATGCATGACGTATATAGTTTGCGTTAAATGAATTAGTTCATGTCTAACTATTTAAACATTTGTCAAACCTTATTTACTTTACCAATGGTCATAGACTTGTATGATAAAGCGAACCGCTACCGGCTAACTTGATGGACGGCGGGTACCAAGATCAAATCCTAAGTCCGCCAAGTATCCTTTTAGTAAACCTGCTAAAAACAGCTGCATGTCTCTCTCTAGACGGCATAGGTAGCCATGGCTCTAGCTCCTTCTTGAACCTTTAGTGATTGTGATAAGTGTGGGAGCTGAAGAGAGGAGTTAGAGGCAGACTGCCTTGATTTTCATTTGCATTTCATTTTAGACCAAGAAAATACTAAAAAAACCATTAATTTCTACAAGGAATCTCGTATACTCCCTCCTTTCCCATATCTAATGGTTTTCGAAGTCTACGAGATGATTTGGGCTTCCTCCTCGGGTGGGGTGATGTGGTCCTTAATGATCGACTATAGTGCAAGTTTGTTCTCCGGCGGTGTAGTATATGGCCATGGCGGCTTGAGATGTAGCCGCTTCAGAGAAAGAGAGGAGACATGCACCATGACCTGGAGGATCACTTTTGTTGTATTTGTGGCAAATTATTTTGGCAAATTGGACAATTGTTTTGACTGTTTTTTTCGCACTTTTATCAAAAAAAATAAAATACATAAGTCCAAGGCGTCATTCCTAAAGCCTTCTCGCTATTTTTTACCATCAACCTTTACCAATTTCCCTTCAAAGTGCGCAAACCATGACCATTTTTTGACAAAGCGCGATGGTTAATAACAAGCGGGGTCTTCTAGATCTTCGAAACCATCCACGACCTTCGAGGTTGTGAACATTAGTTTATTTTTCTTAGCGGTGTGGGTTGTCTTCTCTTGTAGGGTTTTTCACTTTGTGGCCGGTCAACTTTGATAGTTTAAATTAAGTTTGGTGGTTTTCTTTTTTAGTTGCATTGCTTTGCTTTTTTTCTATTTAACTTAGCATTTTTGCTTTTTGACTCATGCAGTCTTTAAATGTTTTTTTTGGTTTTACACCTTTTGTACTCTGATGATCATTACATGTTTTGCAATAAATTACAGTACTATAAGTAAGTACAACGCCAATCGACTAATCCAAGCTTTGATATCAATTTGGCAAGAAAACAAATATTTTTCTAATTTATTGGTGGAAAATAACTAGGATATAAAAAAAGAAAAGTTGTAAGGTTTTTTGCCATCAGCCTTTTGATTTCCTAACGTAATCACAAACTTATTCCATTCTCACGACTAATTGAGGCACACCCTTGAGGGCGTACACTTGCCCATTTGGCGCGATGTAACTTCCCATATGAGGAACAAAAATATTTTTTTCATTGGTCGTAGTGAAATCCCCCATACGTACGCAAATCAACATAGCCGACGTTTACTTTGTTGACATGTCTTTTTGTCTTTGTTGAAGCCCGAATTCAACTGCGGCCTTATCAAACTGACAAATGACGACTAGGGTCCTTGGCAACAGCTCTAGACAAAATCGTTTTGATTATCGAGCGGCCAACTTCTGTCGGACTCGTGAAATAGTCACCAGTCGAGTCGATGTGTCACCAGTGGACTGAGGGTGAACATCCATTAAAGGAAAAGTGGGGTTGTTTACTGGAGGTAGTACAATTTCGTACATATTCGTAGCATTTTTTTTTTTTTTGTCAGACGAAACATAACGAAACATGTTAACTGGATGGCTCCAATATTATAATCGTAATTATCGACCATTAGATGTCTCACTTTTTTAGATTCACGAAGCAATCGCGCACATCGTCCAGTGTGAATAGACTACCCTTGTCGAGGAGAGTTCCTTCACACTGGTCGCGTACCATTGGTACACGTGAAAAGTAAAAAAAATATCCACCATGAACGAGCGATGAGAAACGAACACGTCGCACACGCCATGTGCTTTCCGCCAGGGTGTTAGCAGGTCGACCGAAATATCCTCGCACGCTCCTTCTGACATCCGCTCACCTTCAAATTTTGCGGCGCCTTTTTGCCATTCCGTTTCAAAATTTTGATTTCAATTTCAAAATTAAAACTTGTCGCAAAATTTTCGTACAAATCATTATCTACCTCCGTTCATACAAATATTATGTACAGATCTTCAATTTGAAGAATATTTTTAGACTTTAAGAATCTATAATCTAACCTACGTGGCGCCAATTATAGTTGAGAAACGAAGTTCACTTGCACAACATAATGGAACGTCGAGCCAGTAAACAATGGAAATAGAGGTATCCTCTTGTTTACTCGGACTGCATAATGGAGAATAGGCCTGACTAGGCGTGAGTGTTGGTGCTTACATGCGACATTGAATCTGCATCGGTTCCCCCGCAAACAAAGTACGAGTTTGAGTATAAGGAATCACTTAAGTACGCAACGGGCGAAGAATATTTTGTTAGCGACTGGTGTACTTTTCAAGTGCCAGGCAGCCCAAACCATGACGCGTGCGCAATGCGAGTAGTGTGCATTAGTGTTGGGTATCAAGTAAATTCATATCGCGATAACTTTGATATTAGATTTATCAAAAATCGATCGAGCAAAATCCTCGATATGTCGTACTGGGACCAACATAAATTATCGCGATATATAGTATTTTTTAAGTTTAATATTAAATATTTTTACATAATATGTTATTTTAGCGAAAAAGACAAATTGTCCTATACGCCACGTACGAAGTGATTTTCGTTCTATGACTTAGGCCACCCAAATTCTCCATCAGGCGCCGACATTAATAATATCGATAGGTTTAATTGCAGTAATATTTCGTCTACTTCTCCATCGAGTCGCGTTTGCAAAGAAATCTATCGCGTGCGTGCTTTCTTTTGATTAGATACACGTAGATTCGTGTTGCGACGGCAAACGTTGTCAAAGATTCTAAAAGCAAAATGTCAAAGGTTCTATCCGTACAACCAGCCGCAAAATAAAATTACGCGAATGTACATTTTGTACGTTCGTATTTTGTCCTTGTACCTGCGGTGTACAATTTCTACGTTCCTGTTTGTCGTAACCAAATCAGATATTTGAAGAAAGTAGGCGCAACAAATTCCAGTTGCCGGTGGATAGTGGTGGAGAAGTCACGACACATTCTTCAACAAACTTTTTGTGGTGGTTTTTGTTGGATCTGATTCCGGCCTGTTCGAAGGCCCATGGTGCAATTCTGTGTCCTCTATTGGACTACAAAATTCAGGAAGCCTCTAGATGGCTTTTAACTAGCCCACTTTCAGCCACAACCACTACGGCCCAAAAGGACAAATTGACAATCTAACCGCACCCTTGTGTAACATGGAATCCATTGAGTCTGTAGCAAAAAGAATCACTGAAAACGGCCAAACAAATCGATTAATTATAAGGTGGCAAAGATGTCAATTTATACAAAACTCTTAAAAGAAGAGGTGACTGTCTAAAATATATGCTAAGTCCTACTTCCCTCTCACAAACCTTATCTACTACAGTACGACCCAATCACATAACTGTAAAGTACACAAAGGTACTACGAGCGATGTCCTTTCTGTACGGCTTGTGTACGACAAACCGTTGAGTGGACGCGTGTCAACTTTTCACTCGTCCGTATGCTCATTGGAATTCCTATGACCAAATGTTATCCATCCATGTGGCGCCAGGTCATGCCACGCCCACAAACGCCAAAGTGACCATTTCGGGATTGCAACAGCGAGATATGCCGTAGGATTAAATATGACATTGAATGTTAGCCGTCAAAACAAATGTCCGATTCATTTATTTCGTGTGAAATGACGTTCGCACAAAAATATTAACCAGTTCAATGTTCTTTCATTCATAATTTAGTTAATCGGTTTCAAGACCAAATCATAGTTTAAATAGTTATCAAACCCTATGTATCTTATTGGACTTCTACGATAGACTGGTTAGAGCTAAGGGCTACGCCGCCCTCAGCCGGTCATCGGTTCGAGTCCTGCCGGACTCAACCTTTTGGTTACAATGACTTATGTCACTCTTTAGTCCTACCTAAGGAGCTTAGGCAGCCATGGCTCCACTACTTTCTCTCTCTTTCAGTGATTACAACTAGTATGGGGGATAGTGAAAAATGGTGGAGGCTGACAGCCTGCGCATTTTTTTTTCTACTAAACTATTCAACTAGAAAACAATCTATAAATCTAGTGATTTCAACACTCTCCTTATTTTCTAGTATATTTTTAACTTTTCCTTCAATCCACATTTTTCCCTACAATATTTTAACTTGGGAGAGGGCAGAGGTTTGGTCATCATGTCAGCCACCATTTCTTCATTAGACCTATACAGAAGATTGACAATTTTATTCTCAACTTTTTCCCTCACGAAGCTCAATCTTATGTCCATATGTTTAGCTTTGAAATGATGTTCTGTATTTGCTGCAATTGCAATGGCAGCCTGACTATCACACAAAACTTCATGTTGGAACTCTGAGACCTCCATTGGCCCTCGGAGTAAGCAACTCACACAAAGCCTCTAGGAAAACCCTGACCTCTTTGTGTTTCAGCAAAAATAACTGCCACCTTGGTAGAGAAAAACTCTGACCACCTCAACCCTTATAAATGCAAGACTCCCTTGAATGATAGCAAGAAGAATCTATGAATTTGCTCCACTGAGTTGTAAGTTATGGAGGGTCAAAGTTGACCTTTTGTACAGAGGCTCTCTGGGAGAGAGGGTCCTATCAACCAAATTTTTTAAAGTCCTATCTCTCTACAAAACTCTATGTACTGAAGTACCACACCAATCAAAATACTGTGTCGTACAGAAAGGTATTGATGCCGATGTACTTTCTCTATAGCCATTGTAGGACATGGCCAACTAGTTGACGCATGTCACATCTAGATTCTTTTGTGTAATCCCCGAAGATGCCATAATCTAATGTGGTCGTGCAATGTGTTAATCGATGTGGCGGTGACCAAAAACTACCAAAAT
>JBBHKE010001710.1:0-52190 GCA_037447655.1 Zygnema cylindricum
TCTTTTTCCTACGGACTCACGCGAGTCTAGGCTGCAGAGAGGTGCATTCAAATTGTTTTCTTGTTTGCTTGGGTAGCTGTGGTTGCCAGTAAAAGTGGGTTATTTAATAACTATCTAGAGGCTTCCTAAATTATGTAGTCCAATGGTGGAGGACACAGAATTGCAGGTTATGGGCCCACCCTCTAGGGTGCCCATCTTCAATGGATCAAGGTTTATCAATTGGGAAGCCATGATGACAGGGCTTTGTGTGAAAAACGATACTCGGGTATTGTTAGTGGACAAATGAAACGTCCACCTCAGGAACACCACCGGATTTGGTGGAATAAGGTTTTCTATAGCAACATCTGCTGCAGCAGAGGAGGCACATGGTGGGGACAACAATGTGTCCGAAAAGGGGAAAGAAAAGGAGACACCTCTTACTCCTATTGCTCCTATTCCCATTACACCCGGAGCGGCGATAGTGAATACCGTGGTGACCAATACTCAAATGTGGGAGGACACCAACATGGCTGCCAAGAACTTCATTCTGAGACACCTCACACAATATTTCGCAACTCCCCACCTTCACGTTTACAAGGCCGAGGGGTTCTGGGTGAGTTTGATAGAGATCTATAGAGCATGTACAATTCAGGAGCTCCATTTGGCAGAGCAAAAGTTGGGAAATTATACTTACAAAGGAAGAAAGATGTTAGACTACTGTTATGATCTTTCTTGTTTCTATATGGAGATGGAGAGTGTCGGATGGATAGGTACAATGAAGATGAAGTTTAACACTCTCATCATAAAGTTACCCGACGAGTATGAGAATATAGTGTACAGGGTACAAGGAATGACTGATAGTTCATGGACGTGGAATACAGTGGTCCGCATGATACTTGTGCAAGAGAAGACGATTGAAATCAAAAGAGGAGGAAAGAGCGTTCAAGCTCTAGCCGTCGGAGGGGACAGGTGGAGACCAGATCCGGAAAAGCCATACAAAGGAGAAAGAGTTCAGCAGGAGGACCAAGGCCCCCAAAAGGCCTATGTCATTTTTGCAAAAAGTCGGGACACTTTATCGTAGATTGTGTCAAGCTGTCGGAGCTGAGACTCCAAGAGAATCATGGAAGGGGTTCTTCCGAAAGGAAGAAAAAGGCACTTTTGGTCACAAAAGTGACTAGAGACACCGAGGACGAGTCCTCTGGGGAGGATGGGAAGCTTCTTCTTGACGAGAGTCAGGAGGAGAAGGAGATCCCTCGGAGACAGAAGTGTGCCCTTGGAGCAATTCGGGAAGCTCCACAGGAAGGATGGATCATCAACTCAGGTGCATCCATGCATATGTGTCGTGACAAGGACCTCTTCACTAAGCTAAGGAAAATCCCTACTGTAGAAATAGAGTATGGGGATGGAAGAGTGGTTACTACAGATCTAGTGGGATTGGTACGTCTAAAAGTCTTAGTGTAGGGTAAGACTTATATACTCACTTTCTCATATGTGCCCTATATTCCTCAGTTGAGTAAAAAAATTGTCTATACATCTTTTTTAGATGACAAAGAATTTGATACCTTCACAAGAAAGGGAGTCTTTACAGCTACGTATGGGGATGAGGTTTACTTCACTGCAGATAAGGGTAGCCAAAGTATGTTTAGGCTTAACCTGAGTAATGAAAATAACAATGCTTATTATATTGGTATCCCAAAGTTGATGATTTGGCATAGGCGGTTGGGGCATGTGCATTTTGATAGCTTGAGGGAAATGAAGAAGCTTTGTGTAGTGGAAGGCATTCAGTTCAATGACAATGAAATGGTGGATGATTGTAGTGGCTGTGCCCAAGGAAACGCTCACAGACTTTCTTTTCCTAAAGCCGCCAAATATAGAGGAGAGGGGGTACTTGATTTAATCCACACAGATATCTGGGGACCAGCAAGGGTACCCTCAGTTGAAAGGAAGAGGTATATGTTGACAATTACTGATGACTGGTCTAGATATTCTTTGTCTACTTCCTAAAAACCAAGTCTGAAACACCAACTTACTTCAAAGAATATAAAGCGTGGAGTGAGAAGTTGCATGTAACCCCCATTAAAAGAATAAGGAGTGATAACGGGGGAGAATATACCTCTAACCAGTTTGAAGAATACTTGAGAGATGAGGGAGTTCAGCACTAGAAAACTGTACCACATAATCCAGAGCAAAATGGAGTAGCTGAGAGGTTAAGCCGAACACTAGGAGATAGTGTAAGCAGTATGTTGGCTGACAAGAAAATAGGAAAGAGATTTTGGGCAGAAGCCATGAACTGTGCCAACTACATTAAGAATATAGTCCTTACATCAGCAGTCAAAGGTGTGACACCTTATGAGAGATGGGTTGGAAGGTAACCAGATATCTCTCACCTTAAAGTATTTGGTAGCCAAGTTTACAGTCTACATACGGATAAGAAAAACTAGAAACTTGATGCTAAGAGAAAACCCGGATATTTTGTAGGATATGATGAGGATGTCAAGGGATATAGAGTGTATAACTTAGCAAAGTAAGATATCATTTTGGTCAAACACCTAGTTGTTATGGATGAAGGTGTTGATATTTGTGTATTTTTTAGGTTTGTAAATAGGATAGAAAATGGCAGAGGCAGTCTGCCTCTAACTCCCCTCTCCAAGCCCCCACACTTATTGTAGTCACTGAAGGCTGGATAGGGAGCTAGAGCCATGGCTGCCTAAGCTCTCTAGAGAAGACAAGGGGTAAATTAGGTACTCTTACCAAAAATTAGTTGACGGACCCAGGAATTGATCGTGGTACCTGTGGTCTGACAATCAATATTAGTCGATAGCTTTAACCGTTTAGTCTAGCGGTAATATTAAGACATATGAGGTTTGATAATTATTTAATTTGTTACACATAGACTTTATCATTTAACTGGAAATATATATGTAGTGCATAGATACAGTTATATAAAGTACGAAGTACGATACGGTTACAAAAATAAATACCGCGCATTTTGTTTGACATCAAAAAGAATACCGCACAAGTATTTAAGACGGCTACGATTGAAATCCGGATTTGATCGGACGGCCGCGAAGGATGCCGAGATCGCGGAATAAGATTTTGGCGGTTTGCGATCACCGCCACATCAAATGACACGTGGCAAAACCACATTGGATTGCGGCAACTCCGCGGATTACGGAAACGAATCTCGATATGACATGTGTCGACATTTTGGCCATGTCGTTCGATGGCCATACAGAAAGTACACCGGCACCTGTACTTTTCTTTACGACACTGTGTTTTAATTAGTGCCGTGCTTCAGTAGATAGAGTTTTAGAGGGGGAATAAGACTTAGAAAATTTTGGGTAGGTAGCTGCCTCTCCCAGAGAGCACCTTGTATAAATGGCAAACTTTGGCCAGCCATAACGATCAATTTACTTGACCATTTTCAGTGATTCTTTTTGCTGCGGACTCAGGGGAGTCCACGCTACACAGGGGTGTAGTTGATCAAAGTTTTTGTCTGCCAAGGTGGCGGCATTTCTAAGGGAAAGTCAAAGTGGGTGAATGTGTCCAAATCTCATCTTCTAACTTTGCATTCTGTGGTGGAACTGAGCACACAAAAAATCTTATTTCACAGGGGTGAAGCTATAAAGGGTTTGTGATTGTCAAGGGGTCAGTCATTTGGGTTTATATCAACTTGGAGTCGGCACTATCTAGATAAGCTTCTTTTGGATCTGCATACTCTGAGGGCCAATAGAGGTCTCAGAGTTTCAGACAGAAAGTAAATTGACCCCTTCAAATATACCAAAAAGATAAGAATCAGGTTTGAGTCTGAAAGTGAGGAGAACTCTGTTTTTCTCGAAAAGTTCATGAGTGAGACAGTGATTGCAGATTCAGGGGAGATCCAAGAAACAGCATAGTTATCGGACACCTCACATATTCCTATGGACTTCAAGGAGACGGAGGTGGAGGAACCTGACTCAACTTCCATGGAGATGGGAGACGATGAGACAGCAAAGAGAAACCCAAGACTTCCCTCTATTCCAGCCTCAAAGTTTGAGGGAGCAAGAAAGAGCAGCAAAAGGATACAGGAGAAATAAGCTGCTCGTAAGGTAACTAAGCTATCTCATCTTGATGAGCCTTGGTCATACGTAGAGGTTGTGAATAGCCCAGAAAAGAACAGATGGATTAGAGCCATAAATGATGAGATGGCCTCCATCATGGAAGCAAATACTTGGGAGCTAACAGACTGTCCTCCAGATACAAAACCTATTGGCTGTAAACGGGTATTTAAACTAAAACTAAACCCAGATAATGCCATTGAAAGATATAAGGCTCGTTTGGTAGCAAAGGGGTTCACCCAAAAGGAGGGGATTAACTATGAGGAGACATTTGCTCCAGTTGTTTGGTTCCCATCAGTAAGGATTCTCCTTAGTCTGGCAGCAGCGTAAGACAAGGAAATTCATCAGATGGACATTAAGACCGCCTTCCTCAATGATGAGTTACAGAAATAAATCTTTAAGCGGGAACCAGAAGGGTTTGTGGAGAATGGGAAAGAGAGCAAGGTTTGTAGGCTCATAAAGTCATTATATGGACTTAAGCAGGCTCCCTGACAATTAAATAATAAACTAGATGAGTTTCTTACTGGTTTGGGATATATTCGGATCAGCTCTAACCATTCTATCTATATGTTTCAACATGAGGATGGTGTGAATTTTATTGCAATTTATATGGATGATCTGTTGGTGTTTAGTAAGTATTTGGAAAAGATCAATAGATTAAAAAAAGATCTTAGAAGCAAATTTGACATGAAAGATTTAGGGAAGGCAAGATATTTTTTGGGAATCCAAATGGAAAGAGATAAGGGGAAAAGGATCATTTTACTCACTCAAAAAGAAGCAATAGGAATATGCTTGAGAAATTCCAGATGGAGAAAGAAAACACTTGTACCACTCCCATTGACTTGAAGAAAGTAAGTGTTGGGAGTGTAGAAGGAGGAGTGATAATCTTAGATGATCAGATGAGTCTAGAGGAGAGAGAGTTTATGAAGTCTAACCCTTACAGACAGGTTGTAGGAAGTTTAATATACTTTATGACTGTACCAGGCCGCGGCAGCATTTGGAGTACTCAGTTGGAGTTTTAATGATCGTAGAAAGAGAGACTGGGAGGCAGCCAAGAGAGTCATGAGATATCTAGATGGAACCAGAGAGTTAGGGTTGCATTTGGGAGGGGAGCACACTGATATCACTACTTGGAGTGATGCCAGTTATAGGGATGCACCTATGAGAAGATGCACTTCTGGATATGTTCTATATGTGGGGGAATGTGCTTGCTGTTGGAGCAGTAAGTAACAAAAGGTGGTTGCTCAGTCTACTATGGAGGCTGAGTATATGGCGTCTTGTTCTGCTGTAAAAGAACTAATGTGGGTGAAGTCATTGTTGCAAGAACTGAGATATATGAAGGAGGGAGTGCATGAAATCTTTTGTGATAATCAAGCTGCAATTGCAATTGCAGCCAATCCAAAACATCATTTTAAAGCTACATATATGGACGTAAGATTGAGCTTCGTGAGAGAAAAAGTTGAAAATATAATTTTGAATTTTGTGTATAGACTTGATGAAGAAATGATGGCTGACATGATGACCAAACCTGTGCCCTCTCCTAAACTAAAATATTGTAGGGAAAAATGCGGGTTGAAAGAAAAAATAAAACTAGACTAGAAAATAGGGGGAGTGTTGAAAATAAGTAATTTCTAGGTCTAAATTAAATAAAAAGTGAAGAGAGCGCAAGCAGTCTGTCTCCACCTCTCTCTCTCTCCATCCCCCATACTTGTTGTAGTCACTGAAGGAGAGAGAGAGAAAGTAGTGAAGCCATGGCTGCCTCAGCTCCACTTGTGCAGGACTAAAGAGTGACCTAAGTCACTCTCAACAAAGGTTGAGTCCAACAGGACTCGAACCCCCGACCGGCAGTGCATGGCGTAGCCGTTAGCTTTAACCGGTCTGTCGTAGAAGTTCGTTAAATAATATAGGGTTTGATAAATACTTATCCAGTGTTACGGTAGCTATTCCGATTAACGGAAATACGCACATAAATACATGGAGTTGATCAAATACAGTACGAATATCATTCCGCACAAAACAAATGAATCACACATTTGTTTCGACGGTTAAGATCAAATACGAAATCCCATCCGACGGCACACGTCATCGCCGAGATCTCGGAACGGTCACTTTGGCATTTAAAGACATGGCATGACTTGGCGCCACGTGGAGAGATAACATTCGGTCGCGGGAATTTTGAGGAACGTACAGACGAGTGAAAAGTGGACATGCATCTGCTTAATAGCCTTGTTGTACATATATTGTACAAAAGGTACACCGGCGGTAGTTCTTTTTGATACGGTACACTATTTTGATTGGTCCATACTTCAGTAGATAGGAGTTATTAGAGAGAATCATGACTTAGTAAACTTTTGTAGGCAGTCACCTCTCTCTTTGAGAGTTTGTACAAATTGGCATTTTTACTGGCTTATAACTTATCATCTGGTTAGGCGTTTTCAGAGATTCTTTTTCCTACGCACTCACGGGAGTGTAGGCTGCAAAAGGGTGCAGTCAAATTGTCTTTTTGTCTTCTTGGGTAGCAGTGGTTGCCATTGAAAGTGGGTTAGTTAATAATTATCTAGAGGCATCTTGAATTCTGTAGTCCAATGGGGGACACAGAATTGCATTGATCTCTCTTGTGTACTTGTATTGGATTCTCTCATCGTTCGTGCTACCAAGCCCTTTTAGGTGATGGCATGAGTTTGTTTTGATGCTCTCACTGGGAAGAGTTTATTGTGGAATATAAAAGGGTTTACAACAATATTTCGACCATTTATCTTCAAGGGGGTAATCACTTCGAGTTGAGACTTCACATATTACTCTAATGCGGCAGATTGTCACTACTTTGCGCGATTTTGCCTGTGGTGCTTTTATGACAGTGTTTTGGTGATTTCTTCTTTTTTTACAATATTCGGTTTAGTGGTTATGTTGTTGTGGAGTGGCCACTTTTGTTGCTTATAAGAAACAAATGGTGAGATTATGTGCACCATGGTGGTATAGATGAGTTATGATCACGATCATCACATTTGGTTGCTTGGTACCTACTTTGGTTGAGTTCCTCTATATTTGTAGGTCGCGCTATTTTGGGAGGAGGGGCACGTGAGTGCCTCCCTTTATGTCCTCACATGTTTTCTCATCAATGTGTAATCGTGAATTTACAACACGCGGAAAGTGCCACCCTTCTTCAATTTTCTACCGCGGTATGGATCGTCGTCGTTTTTTAGATTTCCCTCAACACTTCTACATCGTGCTCGAGGAGTTCACAATGTTGCCCCCCATTTTTAATTTTTAACTATCTTGTGGGTTAATTTGGTTCCAATTTTGTTGGTGCTTTTCTTTGTTGTTTTTTTTATGTGTTCCTTGTTTTGCTGTCTTTTTTGTGCGCTAGTTTCTTCCACAATGTTTTTTCACTTTTAGTATGTTTGCGTTGTGATTTTAGTTTCATTTTGACTTTTTCGTCTGTTTTCTTGTGCATTGATTGTTTACCATTGTGGTTTCTTAATTAAGCTTATTATTAATTAAATAGGGTCCTTTTTTAATTTAGCTTGGCCTTACACATAACACATGCCTCCATTTTCTAATTAGAGAGGCCAAAGTTTTACTCCTAGTTCATGTAAACAAATACATGAACTATGTTTTAGTAAAGCTTGCATATGTAGGAAATCAAACAAATTCCCTCATCAATGTACATGAATTCCTTTCAACTTTCCTAAATAGTGTCATATGTACTGCTTCCTGTAGGATACCAAAATGGCTATTTGATCGTCGCTCGAAAGGTCTTCGATATGCAAAATCAAACGTATAGAATCGTAATATCGTGGACTGTGTTCAGTAACATGGATTACAATATCGGAAAAATAATTTAATATTGGGCCAATACAATCAGCCAGCCTCAGACCTCTGTTGTCTATAGCCAATTTCAGCCATAGATTACTCTCGGAAGCACCACAAACTACCCCCAAAAACAATTGTGTTTCAGACATCACAAATTACTCCACATTAAACAAAAACACCTCAAACTGCACCAATATGCATTATACCAAAGAAACTATAAACCCCCAAAGTTACAGCTAAATCCACCAAGTAATTTATAAGATATAAGCTCCAAAGTTTCCCAAAAACAGCTGACAGTATTTCAAACTAACCAGGTAGACTTCTTCCAAACTAACCAGGTAGACTTCTCATAGAATTCTACAAAGATAACAGAATAGACTGAAACTACACACACACACATATTTTCTAGATCATAAAATATCTTCACAAAGTTTCACATCAAAACATCTATCAGAGTGATCATACCAACAGGTCAAAGTTGCAGAAAAACAGTCTGACATTACTTTGATATACTTGACTGTGATACTGAAAATAAGTCCTACAATTTATACTCACATAGTTATTTACTGCGACCTACACTAATCAAAAAACCACACGTGTAACTAAATAATGTACACGAATAAAGGCATTGTACGTCAACGGTACGTCTACTGTACCGGAAGTACGTCCAAAACCTTAATTTTAAGTTTTATACTATTTCAATATTGTAACACTAAAAATTAATTCACTACATACAAATTACAGTTTGTTTCATATATTTACTAATAGTGGCCGTACATAAATTGTGCCACTTGCTTTGTCTGCAATTGGTGAATCCGTCCAAAATATTGTACGAGAAAATTGAAATCTCTTGGGAGCAAGTCGGTTGCGCAAAGCGCCGCGACTTGCTTAGTCAGTTGTGGTCTTGTCAGATTTCCTCCGCCGTCGATGTACGCGGGATCGAACAATAACATTAGCGTCTGTAAAAGAGTAGTCCGTAATTTGAGGAACGTCGTAAGATGTAAGATATTTCTTCGCGATGGACGACAGACGTCTAGTAACATTGTCCAAATGTGGTCCCATTTTGAATCGCGTCCGTCGACTCGATTCGTATCCGTCGTTCATTCTTGCATCCGTACTATTTGTCGCGTGTCACTGTATCAGATTCCGTACTGGATCGTTCTCGTACGGATACATTTGATCCACGCCAGCTGACGCCGCGTGTCCCATGAAGTACATTACACTCTTTTGTAACTGAGTTATTGTCACACTATTAGAGGTTAGTACTAAAGTGTTTATACTCAAAAATATTCTAAGTACCAATCCCTCTCTCATTGACCTATTTACTGAGTACTAAAGCTTTCAAATCACCAGTGTTGTGTATCGATAAAGAATTGCCGATAAACGATAAAGACCTTTTTTCGGGAACCCGATAATTGATATATTGGTACGATATATCGTTATCGGTATTATCGCCGATAAATAACCGATATTTATCGGTATTTATCGGTGATATCACCGATATCTATACCTATCGGCGATATATATACGGACCGTACAGATAAATGTACGGCCATTACATTCAACTGTACGTCATATTCCCCGGATGCGCTGCGGACACCCTTCCTCCCGATTTCGGTATAAAAACGTTATTTTTCCTTAATTGTTTATAATTTAGGGGGGTTTTAATTGGGTTCCACGCTCCCATACCCTTCATCCTCATGTGTCCCATCCTCCTCTCGTCCTACATTTTTTTGATAATCCATTAGAATGAATAAATATATAATTTTATATTTTTACATATTTTAGAAAAAACTATTTTTTCCTCAAATATGTGCCGCGTGGTTATAGTAGGTTCAAAAATATGGTAGTTGTAATGGCGACAGTCTGACAGTCTGTTCGTCTGTACAGATGTTCGTCTCTTTTTCGAAAAATTTACATTCACAAATTTTACAATGTATTTTATATTTTTCGTTTCGGTAGTATAGTTTTAGAACTATAAAGTATTATTTTAAATTTGTTTACATTTTATTTGATGCGTTGTTCGTAATAATTTTCAGTTAAACATTTACGGAACAGATTCGCTTACGTGGCATTCCACGCTATATAATGTAAAAAGTATAATACGGTATATAAATAACTAAATAAGGTAGTGTAGTACGCGTACTATATATTTGTAAAGTTATCGCCGATATGGAATTTGTTGGCCTCAGACCAATATATTCAGACCTCTAACCATTCGATAACCGTTAACTACCGGTATCAGTGTTATCGCTATAACTTTTTTACCTATGCACAACACTACAAATCAGAACAACCTCGTCTCAGAGGTCGCAAACGGTCAACCGAAACCGTGACCGACCGTTAACCGACCACCCGCGCCGGATCCGGAAAGGATTCAGTTGCCAAATTTTGGGGGACGAGCGGTCTATTTTTTTTGAAATGTTATTTTCGTGCATACGCCACACTTTGTGCGCACGCGACGTTTCGTGCGTAATTTGTTAAATGAATTTATTGTGGAGGTTCGAATGGATTCGTGGATTGGGGGAGTGAATGTACGGACATGTTGTTTTGGGGCGTACGAAATAGAAATTGAGTGGTGCGGAATGCATAATTGAAATGGACGGCGGATCGCGAAGCAATTCGCTCTTAAAATATTTGAAGAGTTTGAAAATGTACGACGTTCTTACGAAACATAATGTGACAAGCACATTTCTGAAAAAGGACGCCGCACGTACGGAAAGTCTTATTTGGCAAGTGGACGTGAAATGTATCGAACAGCATTTTATGGCAAATGACACTGTCTCGTACATAAAATATTTGGGACGTACAAGTTTAATTGGGCAAGTGGTTTTTGTTACACGTGGAGGGCGGACAGCGTCTGCTGCTATTTTTACAAGGTTCGCTATATTTTGATGACGTATGATTGTGTGGACTGTACCTATGTAATGTCGGTTCACTTAGTGGACTTGTCACTAAGTGACTAAGCAAACTGCCGTCTAGTATGCGGATATTACGGAGGTGTCGGTGTAAATATTTAGTTGAATATTGATTTGTCATTTTGTGGATTAGTTTTTAGTGTTGATTTATTCATTTTGACATACCTTGAAGTATTCAGGTATACCAACATTTATAGAGGTAGATGGTAGATAGCGTACGGCTGGTATGCCTCCGTACATTCAGCAGTAAGCTCTTGTATATATTTGTAGGACTTAGTCATTTCACAACGAATAAACATTTTTGTACCAAATCTGGTTTTGGACATTTTTGGAATGCTCTCAGATCTGCTGGCAGAATTATCTGAAATTTTGCATGTGTGTTCCTCCTTGTATTGGTAATAATGATGACGACTTATTTTTGTTGTCGGCTGGTGTAAATTTATTTTGAAGTTGTCAGATGTATCAAAGTTCTGGCAGACTGTTTTTCTGCAACTTTGACTAGATGATGTGATCACTTTGTTTATTATTTTTGTTTGAAAATTTGTGAGGTTATTCTTTAGCCTAGAAAATATTTGTGTTTCTAGTTTCAGCTTGTTTTGTTTTTTCTGAAGAATTCTGTGATTATTCAAAGTAGGCTGTTTTGGTACTTTGTGGTGCCTCCGAGGGTGATTCCATGGCTAGAAACGCCAATGGACAACAACTATCGCTAGTGCTCTGTCAAAAATATTTTTACAAAGCACTCCCACCATTTCTTGTATTGTATCCTTTGATTAGAAAATTAGAAAAAGGGTAGGCCGCATCTCCAACAATAACGAGTCAGACTGTGGTACCACATATTTGTGTCACACATATTTTTTTCAAGGGGTCAGTTAATATCTTATAATTGCTTAGTCTTGTGTACACCGCCAAGCTTGGAATAATGTGGAGTCATGGGTCAATCCTGGTCGATCACAAAATACATCCCAAAAAATAAGCCTTTGGTCACAAATTGCATGGAGACTCACACTCTGCCTTCGGAGTTGATTATAGTACTCAAATACTTTTTCAACTGGTCCTCGTGAGAAAAAGATATGAGTGCCATCGACAACTCTACCTATTTTGGAATTCTCGGAAATCTCTTTAAACCCCTCAATTATTTATTGTAGGACCCGCATGAGGTCGTTGAATAAATGTAGATTAAAGCGGGCCAGCTAATACCGAGCAAATATGTTCGGTATAATTAACTATGGTGGATATACCGATACAAAAAAATTCTGATATCGCATTGAGAGGGTTGTTATACGCTAATTGGTGTAACACAACAACACAAGCCTTACTCAAGTGTATGTCATCTCAATAACGAGAATGTCGTTTTTCTACGTATGGCCCCTAAACCCAAATAAACTTTTCAAAAGTGGATAGGGTCACACAAAAATGCCTATTCCATTTTCTGTCCCTATGTATGCTGCAGACATTCAGCCATATAGTGTTGCAAATATCGTCCCAAAAGCTAGTGGAGCATGGAAAAACCCACCATACTCTGTCACGAGGTCACATTATGCCTTGCTCTCAAATGGCCGGTTGTAATATGATGTGTTGAAAAGAGGTATTTAATAGTTCACTTCTATTTTTTTGTTAGACTCTAAAGAGAGAGAGAGAGAGAGAGGATCAAAGACACGCCATGGATGTTGCCTTATTCAACAGGTGGCACACAAGAGAAAAGAACATTATTTCCAAAACCGTTATCCCAAACAAGAATTAAACCTGCGACCTGCAGACTCAGGATAGCCGTACGCCTTAACCTTTAAGGCGTTGACAAAACGATACCTTCATGAGGTTTGATATGTGTTGTCCATAGCCTATTTCAGCCATGGATTACTATCGGAAGCACCACATACTACCCCACAATCAGCTGTATTTCAGACAGTACAGATTACTCCACAAGACACAAAATCACCTCAAACTGCACCAATAGGCAGAATATTATAGACACTATAAACTCAGCAAGTTACAGCCAAATCCACCTAGGGATCTAGAAGATATAAGCTCCAGAGTTTCCCAAAAACAGCTGACAGCTTTACAAACTAGCCATTTTGACTTCTCACAGAATCTCAGAGAGATAATAGAATAGAATGAAACTGCACACACATATTGATTCCATAACATAAAATAACTTCACAAAGTTTCACATGAAAGCACCAAACAGAGTGATCACATCAACAGGTCAAATATGCAAAAAACAGTTTGCCATTGCTTTGATTAAACTTGACTGTGATACTCAAAATATTCTAAGTCCTACAAGTTACACTCAGAGAGTTCACCACTGAATGTACGGAGGCATACCAGCCGTACGGTATCTACTATCTACCTAAACTATTGTAAGCATACCCAAATAGTTTGAGGTATGTCACATTGAACAACTCTACACTAATAAACTAAATAGCAAAAAGACAAACCTATGTTGTACATAATATTTAAACCAACATCTCCACAATCTTGGTACGTCAAAAACAAAGCTACCACTAAGTAACCACTAAACAAATATCACTACTCACAATCTATAGTACTGTAGTTATATTATCTGCAGCTGCGTCAGCTACTCTGTCCGTACGGATTATATCAGGGTAACCGCAGCTGCGATGACTTGTTTGCGTCGCAGCTGCTCTATACCGGCGGCGCATATTCATCCAAAATAACCACATCTGCATTGTCTTGTCTACGTCGAAAATGCGCCATACCGGCAGTGACTGTTTCAACATTTTATTTATTCCACATCGGATTGCTACGCGATTCGCCATCCATTTGTCAATGCTTGTACACGCCATTCAATGAGTGTTTTACATCACTTAAATTATATCCGTTCTTTCGCTCCCCCAATCCATGAATCCATTCTAACCTCCACATCATATTCCATAGCGCACGAACTGTCGCGTACGCACGAAACAAACTTTTCAAACCAACACTCCCCCGAAAATTTAGTTTCGTGCACCTATAAAATATGCATCGTGTAATGTTGTGTTGCTACGCTGCACTTGTTTGATATTGCAGCGGAGTATGAATACAAAGTGCAGCATGTATTGCTATGCTGCTACGCTGCGCTAGATCGACATCGCAGCGCAGTATGACTACAAAGTGCAGCGTGTATTGATATGCTGCTACGCTGCGCTAGCTCAATATCGCAGCCCTATCAACTACTTTTTTCACCTTTAACTTCCTCCTCAAAGCCTCATCTACTAAGAACTAAAGCTTTCAATTTCAACACTCCCCTAAAGCTTTAGACTCAGTAGTCTATGCAAATATTTATACTCTAATAGAGACAAAATGAAGAATGTAAAATATTTAGAGATTAAAAATTCTCTATCAACCTCCACTAAAAATAAATCAAAAATATTAGCCAAAACAATACATCACCACTGTTTTGATGACGTCGCCATCTCCCATTTGCCTTGCTGAAAACCACCACCTTGCAGAATATGTCCTGTAACAGCTCCCCGTAAGTCATAAATGTGAAACTGTTTCTTTCACTAACACTGCAACACCAGTTCTGTAGCTGCGTATCTATACTTCGTTGCTGCGTTGCGAAGCGAACTGCTTTCGCTAATTCTCCACTGCTCTCGTTGCGTTCCTGCCATGTCTTCGAAACTTCCCCTTCTTGACAACTGCCTCTTTGCCGAGTTAATCATTTAATATTCAAACACTCTTTGTCTTCCACAAAAAACGTTATCAACCATTTCCTTAATTTCTATGAATTTTACAAACTAACAGATTTGAATATCGTCCCGTAATAGCCCCCCCTATGCGATAAACGTCAAATTGTCCTTTCAATAATGATATAATACCTCTCTAGTAACTCTGAATTCCACCGGTAATCATCACTTAGTCATAAGATCAGTAGTTGTCAAAAATATCTATCTTCTACACACTTTCATCAAATAATTGTTGTACCTCCTCCCCTATCAGATACTTCCACGCAATCCGTTGCGTTGCTATGCTGCGTCGCTGCTTCGCGACGTGAACTGCTTCCGATGATTCACCACTGCTTCCGCTACCTCCTTCGTTTTCAAAAATACATAAATAACACTTTTTGCTTCTTTTCAAATATCTCAACAAGGAATAACTTTAAATCTAAAATCCTACCAAAAATATTGAATGTCAAATGGAGCTTGTCTTTATTAGACATGCCTGTAATATAAGTTATTTTTTTCAAACTTAAGATTTCTCTAAATTCACGTTCTCTAATAATGTCCTCCAAAAAATCATTTCTTCGCTCTCTTCTCTTAATCACTTTTTGAGCATGCTTTCTTCTGCCCTTGATCTGTTGAATATTGCATCTTCTCTTTGTTTTCTTCATTATCTTTTGTCTTTTCTGGATGTTTTCATTTCTGTCATAGTTTTCCACTCGTTTAATGTCAAAAACATTAATTTTTTGTTTTACCTCTATGTTTTTCTTCATAGATTTGCTATTCCCATTAAATTCATTCATCTGAGAAATTTTAATTTTGATTCTTCTTCTTTTCAGCTGCACTCTTTTCTTCCTATTTTCTTTAACGTTTGCATTTCTATTACAATTTTCACTCCCACAATTTTATTTTCTCAATCCAATTTTTTGAACAGTTTTTCTTTGTTCTTTTGTTAGTTCACCAATTTCCACATCCACCTTATTTCTAGTTCCTGTTTCTAAGTGTCCATCTCTTCCTTCAACTCCTCTTGCTTTAGTTAACAAACTTTTTGTCATCTGAAAAGGTCACAAAAAACGTGTCCTTCTTACTTTCGTCATTTTTCCTTACCTCAATAAACTCTTCCTCTTGTAACTCTTTGGTACTCACCAATCTGTCGTCGGGAAAAGGGACAGACACCAAATCCATTGCTGTCACCTCCTTCTCCTCATTCCAAATAATATAGAAGGTAGAGAGGAAGATAAATTTGTCACCACAATCTGTATGCCTTTTGTCATCAGTTGAGTCTTGTCTCTCACTCACGAAAGAACTTTATTCTCTTCTTGTTGATGGTCCAACTAGGTTGTTGTCCCATCCATCTCTAAAATTCCCTGTAACACATGCACTTTTATATGACGGACATACCTTGAAGGTATATCCCAAATCATTACAATAAAAACAATTCTTTTGCCGATCTCCGAACTCGCTATATTTTTTTTGACTTTCTGAAACTGATACTTAGATTCTTTTATATTCATCTTACTTGATAAAACTTTTCTATTAGCCTGTTCATCTACAACAGCACATCTTGCTACAGTTACGCTCCAATCCCTTTTATCAATTAAAGTCAATCGATCTAAAGCACTCTTATATTCTTTAGGTAGACTCCTCATTAATAATATAGCTTGTTGGGCATCTGTAAAGTTTCCTCTTGCCAAATCATTTTCTGCAAATAATACTTGTAAGTCAGTACAGTATTTCTCCATACTACCTCCTACATACTTGTGTTCAACTATTTTGGTAACACTGCTAAGCCAATGATATAAAGAAGTCTTTACATACATACATTCTAAGCACTTCCATAATTCAGGTGTCTTTTTTAAACTTAAGTATGAAATTACCAAATTCTCAGTCAAGGAGTTCTTGATAACCCTTAGACACTCATGATTTTCCCTTTTCCATCCATTTGATGTTTCGGCCAAGGTACCGTCCACCACATCCATTAGCTCCATCATCTCGAAGTAGCTCTCCAGTGCATCCTTCCAGTAGTGATATTTTGTTCCATCAAATATAGGTAGCCATGGGTGTGGGCCCATAACCTGTTGTCCATATCCTAATTCAGCCATGGATTACTATCTGAAGCACCACAGACTACCCCACAATCAGCAGTATTTTAGACCGCACAGATTACTCCACAAGAAACGAAATCTCCTCAAACTACACCAATAGGCAGTATATTATAGACACTGTAAACTACTCATGTAACAGCCAAATCCACGTAGGGATCTAGAAGATATAAGCTCCAAAGTTTCCAAAAAACAGCTGACAACTTTACATACTAGCCACTTTGACTCCTCACAGAATCTCGGAGAGTAAGCAGAATAGAATGAAACAGCACACACATATTGAATCTAAAACATTAAATAACTTCACAAAGTTTCACAAGAAAGCACCAAACAGAGTGATCACACCAACAGGTCAAAGATGCAGAAAATAGTTTGCTATTGCTTTGATTAAACTTGACTGTGATACTCAAAAAATTCTAAGTCCTACAAGTTACACTCAGAGAGTTCACTACTGAATGTACGGAGGCATACCAGCCGTACGGTATCTACTATCTACCTAAACTATTGCAAGCATACCCGAATAGTTTGAGGTATGTCAGACTGAACAACTCTACACTAATAAACTAAATAGAAAATAGACAAACCTATGTTGTACATACTATTTACACCGACATCTCCACAATCTTGGTACGTCAAAAACCAAGCAACCACTAAGTAACCACTAAACAAATATCCCTACTTACAATCTATACTACTGTAGTTATATTATCCGCAGCTGCGTCAGCTGCTCTGTCCGTACGGATTATATCAGGGTAACCGCAGCTGCGTTGACTTGTTTACGTCGCAGCTGCTCTATACCGGCGGCGCATATTCATCCAAAATAACCCTAGCTCCATTGTCCTGTCTGCGTCGAAACTGCGTTGTACCGGCAGTGCCTGTTTCAACATTTTATTTATTCCACATTGGATCGCTTCGCGATGCGCCGTCCATTTGTCAATGCTTGTACATGCCATTCAATGAGTGTTTTACATCACTTAAATTATATCCGTTCTTTCGCTCCCCCAATCCATGAATCCATTCTAACCTCCACATTAAATTCCATAGCACACGAATTGTTGTGTACGCACGAAAAAAACTTTTCAAACCAACACTTCGAAATGAAGCTTCGCGCATCTACAAAATATGCATCGTAAGTTGTGTTGCCATCACTAGTTCGATATTAGCCGAGTATGAATACAAAGTGCGCGATGTATTGCTGCTACGCCAAGGCTAGATCACACGCAATGCAAGATGACTACAAAGTACTGCGGTATTGATATATCAAGCACGGCCAGCTCATCGTTAATAACTACTTTTTCACCTTTAACTTCCTCCTCAGCTCATCTACTAAGAACTAAAGCTTTCAATTTCAACACTCCCCTAAAGCTTTAGACTCAGTAGTCTATGCAAATATTTATACTCTAATAGAGACAAAATGAAGAATGTAAAATATTTAGAGATTAAAAATTCACCTTGAAGGCCATGTTGTACAATAGCCGTACAATAATTACATCAACCAATGTACCTTTTTGTACTATAAAGTGCTCCTATTGGACTAGGGTTTAGTAGAAGGTAGACGTGAGTAGAAAGAATAGGATTTGGTGAAATTTAGGCACCTCTCTCTAAAAGAGCTTGAACTATAAAGGTCATCTTTGACCAACCATAACTTACTGCTCAGGGGAGCAAATTCAGTGATTCACTTTGCGTTCGGCTCACGGGAGTCGGATCCTCACGTCGATGAGGGTGGTCAAAATATTTGTGTGCCTTGGTGGCAATTATTCAGTGGGATAGTGAAAGAGGCAAATATTATCCTATAGGCTTTATATAGGCTGCCCATTCTGTGTGACAATGGAGACCACAGAATTGGAGGTTATGGGCCCACCCTCTAGGGTACCTATATTTGATGGATCAGACTATTTTATTGGGAAATGATGATGGAGGGGGAACTTTTTGTGAAACACCTATGGGGCATAGTGTTAGAGAAAATTCGATGCCCACCTCCACCTTGGTTTAAAGGTACACGTTTTTGTGGCACCCCCATCACAACAACTGCCAAAACATTAGCCACAATTGCAAATGATGAGGAGCAAAGGGAGGAAATTATCATGGAAGGAGAAAAAAGAGGAGTTGCTTCTTGAGGGACTCTATTGTTCAAGACGATAACGGTAGCAGCACCACCAGCAATAGTGACAAGGATTCAGATTAAACGGTCAGAGTATGAAAAGTGGAACTATAATGATAAGGTTGTTAAGCTCTTAATTCTCAAAAGTGTAGTGAAGGGCATTGCCACTCCTATTAGGCATTTTAGATATTTTTCTCAGATTTGGGTTTCTCTTGTAAACAAATATAAGAGTGGCTCATTCTAGCAGTAGCAGCTTGCAAAATGAAGGTTTCAGCTTATACTTATAAGGGAGGAAGTATGAATGATTATTGCAATGACTTAGTGTTGAAATTTATGTATTTTCTAGGTCTGTATTGGAAAAATAAATAGAGTAAGTCAGCAAAAGCAGCCTGCTTCTAGCTCAACTATCTCCGGTCCCCATACTTGTTGCAGTCACTGAAGACCAGAAAGAGAGCTAGAGCCATGGCTGTCTAAAAAGGATAGGCTAATTCATAGTTTGTACCAAAATGGAACTGCTAAAATCAAGATTTGATCCTAGTACCTACCATCCTCTAACAACCGTTAGCTTTAGCCTATAACTTAGATTCAACGATGAAATACGTTAGTTATAATAGGCATTTAACCAGATTTGAACCAAGGTCTATGGAAATAATTGTAGTGGTATACCTTATCCATCAAGGCGTTAACAAAACGATATACGTATCTCGTTTCAAAGGAATATAAATCTTGACGCATCAGCTAATTAACACTAGACTAACGGAGAGGAACAATTCATGCATGTACGCGAATCTGAACCGTGTAAAATATGTTTTGATCTAACCGCCGGCATTGTAGCCGCCAAGCGAAGTGAGCATCTGGCCGCATTCAGAGATAACGTCATGCGTTGCCACGTGGCGCCGCGTTATTTGATACCAGAGAAGATGGGAGGAGGAACCATGGCTCCCGAGTTGACAGGTGTCACCTTGTAGACCATGTCGTACAATATCCGTACGATAAGTACATCCCCCATTGTACCTTTTTGTGCTATAAAGTGTTCCTATTGGACTAAGGTTTAGTAGTAGGTAGTCGTGAGTAGGCAGACTAGGACTTAGTGATATTTAGGTACCTCTCTCTAAGAGAGCTTGTAACTATAAGGATCATCTTTGACTAGCCATAACATAATGCTCGGCTGAGCAAATTCAGTGATTCTTTTTGCTGCGGACTCTGGGGAGTCCAAGCTACACAATGGTGTAGTCATTCAAAGTCTTTGCGTTCCAGGGTGGCACTTATTCAGTGGGAAATTCAAAGTGGGGAATATTGTCCAAAACACATATTCAAGCTTTGCATTTTGTGGTGGAACTGTGCACACATAAGGTCTTCTCTTCATAAGGGTGAAGTTCTATTGGGGTTCTAATTGTCAAGGGATCATTCATTTGGGTTTATATCAACTTAGAGTCGGCACTATCTAGATTAGCTTCTTTTGGATCTGCGAATTCTGTGGGCAATGGAGCCCATAGAATTTAACTTAGGAGCATTATTTGGAGAACTAGAGAACGCAAGCAATTCATGGTCTGAGAGAGAAAGAGTAAATACATTGATAATGAAACTACGTGAAGAGTATGAGAGTATCATTTATCGATTGCAAGATTTAGGTGTCAGCAACTGGAATTGGGATGATACGGTGGGGATGATTTTAGTAGAAGAGAGCACTATAAAACTTAGGAGAGGAAGTCTGAGTGTGCAAGCATAGGCTGCAGGATCTGATTGGCGGAAGCGTGATGAGGAAAAGGGAACGGATCCTTATCGAAACTTTGGAGAAAAATGACAAAGAGGTGGCTAATTTGACCAACATGGGAGAGGAGCTCCTCGAGGTGGACTATGTCACTTTTGCAAAAAACCTTGACATAATATGGCAGATTGTGTCAAACTTGCAGATCTACGCCTAGAAGATGGACAAGGTTCCTCAAGAAATGGAGGAAAAAAAAAGACGTTTTTGATTCATGTTTATAACGAGGAAGAAGATAAAGTAACCGAACCAGAAAGAGGAGCTTGAGAAGCTACTCTTTAATCCGAAAACCACTGAGAAGCATGCCGACATTCCACGGAGACAAAATTGTGCTTTCAAAAGGTTAGAGGGACCCACCTTATGATAGAAGGATTAGAGACTCGGGAGCCTCAATTCATTTGTGTAACGATAAGAGGTGGTTCACTAAACTGAGGAAGATCCCAACAGTCGAGATAGAGTGTGGAGATGGTAGTGTAGAAACCACTAGTCTCGTCGGATCTGTTGACTTACAGGTTTTAGTTGATACAAAAGCCTCAATTGTAACACTCTCATATGTTCTTTATATTCCATAACAAAAACCTGGTCTCTACAGCTGTCCTAGATGAAAAGGAGTTTGAAAGAGGAACTAAGGAAAGAAATTTGACAACTAGTTTTGATAATGAGGTATATTTCATAGCTGAGAATGGTAGTGAATGTTGAAATCACTAGATTTAGGGAAGGTTTTTTCTAGGTCTTAATTAGGTAAAATAACTTAAAGAAAAAGCACAGGTAGACTGCCTCCACCTTCTCTCTCTAGCCCCCATACTTGTTGTAGTCACTGAAGGAGAAATGGGGCGGTAGAGCCATGGCTGCCTCAGCTCCATAGGCAGGACTAAAGAGTTACCTAAGTTAATCTCAACAAAAAGGTTGAGTCCGGCAGGACTCGAACCTCCGACCGGTGGAGCAGAGCATGGCCGTCAGCCCTTACCGGTCTATCATAGTAGTCCTTTAGATACATAGGGTTTGATAGCTATTTAAACATTAGCTAGGTCATTAATTCGTTCAACGGAATAATAAATTAATGACATAGAAACTAGTTACTTTTTAGTGCTCACGAAACAAATGTACCGGACATATGTTATTTTGGACGGCGAGCATTAAAAGTCGGTTTGGATCTAACGGTCCGCATCATCGCTGAGATCTCGGAATAGCCGCCTTAGCGGTTTTTGGACGTGACATGACCTATCGACACGTAACAAGATATCATTGGGAAGCGGGAATCCCGGAGAGCATGAGGACAAGTCCGAAGAAAAAAGACGTCCCCTCTATGGCCTTGTCCTACTCCAGCTGTATAGAAAAAACATCGGTCACAGTACCTTTTCTGTACTATACAATCCTTTGATTGGTTCGTACATAAGTACATAGGGGTTGTGAGAGGAGTTTAGGACTTAGAGGATTGAAGAGGTAGTCGCCTCTCTCCCAACAAGCTTGTATAAATATAGGCATCTTTGCCATTTCATAATTAATCGCTTGGTTGGGTGTTTTTGTTGATAATTTTTGCTGTGGACTCAGGGGAGTCCGTACTCCACGGCGGTGCAGTGAGATTGTCTATTAACCTGCTTGGGTAGCAGCAGTTCTAGTTAAAAGTGGGTTAGTCAAAAGCTATCTGGAGGCTTGCTCAATTTTGCAGTTCAATGGGGGACACAGAATTGCAGCAAACAACAAGCAAACCACGCAAGCAAACCAATAGCTTGTGAGAGAAGGCTAAACAGTAATCCACTTGATACGACGAGATAAAAAGTTAAAGGAAACTGGTTAGGCCTCGGCGTGAGCCACATAGATTAAATTGCAAGGCAGATTACAAAGAGAGGTGAGTGTGAGCTAGGTAGCAGAATGCTTAATGACAAGAGAAAATAGTCACTAAAACTATCCTGACAATTTCACAAGAAAAAAATGAAAGCAAAGGTCAAATCTTCCAAAATTAATTCCTGTGCTCTTCAAATTGTGAGCACAGAATTCTCCTTAAATTCACTAAGTACAAAGTCTACAACTGAGCGTCTAACCTATTCTTCATAGATGCGTTCAATGTAGTCGTCTGCGCCTATTTTAGATTTTGGCCAATAGGCGACCGGAATCGTATGCCTTGCGTTACAAAATCTATAGCCTAAGGATAAAAAACCATACCCACGCTACATGTGAATGCGTAAGACCTCCAAGGGTCCACGACTTAAAATGGACCAATCGCGTCGCCGTGAGCAATTTGAATCTGGCTCGTCCGTTCGTCTGCGTCTTTGGCGGCTTTTGATGCGCGTTCGAATTTGCGCTGGTCTTGACATCATTTTAAGTTTACGTTTTGGTTCACAAAAAGTCTGGATGACAACTTCAAATTGTTCGCGTATATTCCGGCGTCTAACGAATGGATATACGAAACCAAATCTGCTCGCTGGTTTCATGACATCACCGGACACCTAGAACCTTCAAGTCAACAGTTCCAACAAGACTTGTGGTTTCTACTCTACAATCTTCGTACTCTATCTCAACTGTTGGGATCTTTCTCAGTTTAGTGAACCACCGCTTATCTTTGCACATATGCATTGACGCCCTTAAGTTTATGATCCACCCATTCTCGGGTGGATCCCTCTTACCTCCGAAAGCACACTTTTGTCTCCGTGGAATGTCGACATGTTTTTCAGTGTTTTTCGGTTAAAGAAGAAGCTCCTCAAGCTCCTCTTCTGGTTCACTTTTTTCTTCTAATTTCTCATCATGAACTTAAGTCACGAAAGCCTTTTTCTTTTTTCCATCCCTTTAGGTTCCTTAACCATCTTTCAATCAAAGATCCGCAAGTTTGGCACAATCTGCCATAGAGTGTCCCGGTTTCTTGCAAGAGTGACATAATCCTCCTCGAGAAGTTCCTCTCCCCTGTCTATCAAATCTACCACCTCCTTGTCCTCTTCCACCAAAGTTTCGATAACGATCTTTCCCTCTCTCCTCATCACGCTTCCGCCAATGAGCTCCTACAAGCAATGCTTGAACACTTGGACTCCCTCTCCTAAGCTCTATGGTGCTTTCTTCCACTAAAATCATTCCCACTGTGTCATCTCAATTCCAATTGCTATTTCCTAAGTCCTACAATCGGTTTATTATATTCTCATACTCTTCAGGTAGTTTCATTATTAATGTTTTCACTCTTTGTCTCTCAGACCATGAGTTACCAACACTCTCTTACTCTCCAAACAATGCTCCTAAATCATTGCAATAATTATTCATACTTCCTCTTTTATAAGTATAAGCTGCAATCTTATTTTCCGCCAACTGTTGTTGCTGCAATGATCCACTCTTATATTTGTTAACTAGTGATATCCTAATCTGAGATGAAGATTTGACATGCATAAGTGGAATGGCAATGCCATTTGTTACACCTTAAAGAATAAAGAGCTTAGCAACCTTGTCTTCGTAGTTCCACTTTTCATACTCTGATCTTTCGGTCTGAACCCTTGTCGTTGTTGCTGGTGGTGCTGCTGCCGCTATCGCCTTCGGCAATGGTGTCAATTGAGTTGCAACTCCTCCCTTTTCTCCTTCTATGACAATCTCCTCTCATTCCTCATCTTCATCCTCGGTGATGGTGGCAGCTGTTCTACCAACTGTAGAGGCGGAGGTGCCAGAAAAACGTGTCCCTCCAAACCCAAGTGGAGGTGGGCATCGAATTTGTCCAAAAACTATGCCCCATTGATGCTTCTCAAATAGTTCTCCCTCCATCATCATTTCCCAATACAAAAATTCTGATCCATCAAATATGGGCACCCTAGGGGGTGGGCCCATAACTTGAAATTTTGTGGTCTTCATTGACCCACAAAATGAGCAGCCTATGTTAAGCCTCTAGGATAATATTTGCCCTTTCCAATTTCCTACTGAATAAGTGCCGCCTAGGCCCACAAATATTTTGACCACCCTCACCCCTATGAGGACAAGACTCCTTTGAGTCAAACGCAAAAAGAATCATTGAATTTGCTCCCCTGAGCAATAAGTTATGGCTGGTCAAAGATGACTTTTATAGTTACAAGCTCTCTTACACAGAGGTACCTAAATATTACTAAGTCTTGGTCTGCCTACTCAAGACTATCTACTTCTAAACCCTAGTCCAATAGGAACACTATATAGTACAAGAAGGTACAATGGGCGATGTACTTATTTTACGACCATTCTACGATAAGGACTACAAGGTGACAACCTGTCGAATTGGAAGCCATGGTTCCTCCTCCCATCTTCTCCGGTATCAAATAATGTGGCACCGCGTGGCACCGCGTGACGCTATCTCCGTATGCCACCAAAAGCTCACTTCGTGTTGCGGCTATAATGTCGGCCTTCCGATCAAAACATATTTTACACGGTTCAGATTTGCGTACATGCATGAATTGCTCCTTTTCGTTAGTCTGCTTTTAAGTAGCTATAGCGCTAATGTTTATATATCTTCGAAACCCGTCACGTGTATCGTTTCGATAACGCCTTAGTGGTTAAGAAGTACGACTATATAATGGTCCACAAACCCAAGTTCAAATGTGGATTAAGCAACATTTTAGTAAAATATCCTCTACTTCAAAATCTGCCACTTTCTAAATATGGCGGCAGCCTTGGCATGCCTTTAATCCTCACTATCTTTCTTTAAATTAAAACTAAAATAGGGAAGCGAACTATTAATTACCTCTTTTCAACAGATAGGCTGAGGGAAATGAAGAAGCTAGGTGCATTAGAAGGCATTCAATTTGGAGATAATGAAATGATGCATGATTGTAGTGGCTGTGCCCAAGGTAAGGCTCACAGACTCCCCTTTCCCAAAACTGCCACGTATAGAGGTGATAAAGTACTAGATCTGGTCCACACAGATATCTGGGGACCAGCAAGAGTACCTTGGTTGGGGGGAAGAGGTATATGCTCACAATTACTGATGAGCCATGAACTGTGCTAATAACATAAAAAATAGAGTCCTCACTACAGCCGTTAAAGAAATGACACCCTATGAGAGATGGTTTGGAAGGAAACCGAATATTTATCACTTGAAAGTATTTGGTATTCAAGTTTATAGTCTTCACATTGATAAGAAAAACTGGAAACTAGATGCTAAAGGGAAACTGACATATTTTGTGGGATATGATGAGGATGTCAAAGGATATAGAGTCTATAACTTAGTTAAACAAGATATCAATATAAATATATTAAGCCGAAGCTTTTCCAATACAATCTCTCACTCTTACTAATCCAACTCACTCAGATTCTAACTCTCATTGATCACATTTTCTTCACTTATATCTCACTCCTTATACTCACAATCACTCACACTAAACACATTTTGATAATTGATAGATATTTCCTAACTCTACTCACTCACTAAATACTCACTACCATAATAAATAACAAATACATCTGAAATCAATACATAGCAAACAGTCCCTAAACATAACGACCAGATGCACTCTGAGTGCGCCTGCCATAGCCTGCAGCAATAAGTTACCTCTACTCTGACAAATCTCCTCTCTGTGAACTGAGCAAAATGTAGCATGATCGTTGCAGGATCGTAACAAGATCGGCCGTACAAAAGTATTGCCGCTTCGTCGTACAAATAGAGTATTCCCGCGGACGAACAGATCGCGTCACGCTTCGCGAACATGAAATATTTCACGGACGCCAAATCGCGCTTCGCGAACCAACATTTCTTCGAAATCGTCTCACGTCCGATTCGTACAATTGAATTGACAAGTGCCGTACCGAACATAGATGTGAACCGACACATGTATCGAAAAAACTAAAACATAACTGACGCGAACCAAACAAAACATTTGACGGCGCGATTTCGGCCGACGCCGATTCGCCCAATATCCTAACACAAATTGATGCGGGGAAAAATAACATGGAAAGCCCCTTGAAGTTGTAACACATTAGTCTTCCTACAAGACAATACTAGATTCCCCCCAAAGAAAAATGGCGAGCACCTTTAGTAGGCTTCGAGATAGTAGCAAGGCGAGCTGGTACCAAAAGTGGGAATTTTGCGTGTGGCCATGCCAACCAAGAAGCAGTTATAAACAGCAAAATCAAAAGTTTACGATGTTTTTTTTGGAGGGAAAACATATCGCGTGAAAGCCCGTATACCACCCCGGAGTGTAACCTAACCGAGAGATGAGGGAACTTGAACAACGCTTACAAAACCTAAAACCGGCCTAAAAAACGGACCAAATATGCCCTCTGAAAACGGTCTGTAAAACGGGACTAAAAAAATATAAAAACGGTATAAAAAACCGTGTGAAAACGGTCTAAAAATGATCTAAAAACGGTGTAAAAAACAGTCTTAAAAACGGTCCAAAAAAGGCCCAGAATTTTCAGACCGTCCCGGGGATAACACGTACAGTTGACCGTACATTTATCTTTACTGTCCGTACAGTTATTGCCGATAGTTATCGATATCGCTGTTATTATCGGTAAATTTATCGGCGATAGCACCGATAGCGATATATCGTGCCAATATATCGATTATCGGAAACTCGAAAAAAGGCTCCTATTGGTTATCGGCATATCCTTACCAATACACAACACAAATATATATTATTATTTTGTTTGCATCGTTTCCATAAAGTACGGTCGTGCTTTTGTCCTTCAACTTTTTTTGTCCCGTATATCGTTTCGCTGTCTGTCGCCGTTTCCTCCGCCGTAAATGCTGTTTGTACAAAATTGTACAATTACAGTGTACAATTACCTTTTATCGTACGGATGTGTACCAGATCGTCAATAAAACATTATTTTTAATTTTACCATAGTAGAAAGGCGACCGTACATTCCGACAAGTTGGGAGACAAAAACCAAATCCGAACGCATGGATGTAAAGTTACAGAGTCAGTGACGTCAGCATTGAAACATAACACAAAAAACAAAATGTCTGCAACGTCACAAAAAATAACAGCGTCTACCAAAGTCACAAAAACCACTGTACCTTAGCGTCTTCAAATGTCACGTTTTTTTAGTGATGACTTTTGTTTTCGGACATTTGAATTCCAGCAAAACGTGTACGGAGAATCTTTGATAAACGACAAAAAATTCTCGTGACGTTATGGCTGCTTCGGGAGGTGGTTCGCCCGTATTACCCGTTTCTGGTACAATATTTGTCCTTTTGGTACTTTTTGTCCTCTTTAGGGTTTTGACAGTTATGTGTAAAGCTTAACTGTCACCGACCCGTTTTCGATCTGCGAGGTAATCCGTACGAATACAGAACCTGTTTCAGTTTAGCCTACGGAAAACTGTCACACGTGTCTGTCATCCACCGTACCTGGAACTGTACGAAAGGAAGTGAGAAACCGGTTTTGGCTGTTCTACGTTCAAACAGTAAACTGACAAGATTTTTGTCGTCATCTGACAAAAACATATTAAAAAATTTAATTTTGTGCCTCACTGGATATAATATATAATATGTTTTGATATTTGTATCTGGAAGAGAATTTACTGCCATACGGTAATGACAATTGCGGTTATGACACGTACGGTTATGACACGTGGTCATACGTGTAAATTACAGAATTTATTTCCCTAGGGTTTTATTTTGCTTCGGCGTTGACCGCAAAATGTACTATGACTTTTTAAGCCGTACAAAGGTACAAAATTTTATTTGAGGGGAGCTCATCGGACGGTTGAAGTAAGCCACGTGTTCCAGAATCTGTCAGTTTGGAAGGAGAATAGATAGCCGTACATCCTAAGATACCTCTACCGTACGGTATGAAAGATCATGGATAAGATGATATCTTGTAGAGACTTTAAATTTCAAGGTGATGATAAAAGGACAAAAATTATCTAAATTTTTAGGGTTTACTAGGGCTTTGTAGAGTTTTTTAGGATTTTCTAGGGTTTTTAGAATATTTTTTTGAATTTTTTGTGGTCCCTACAACCGTACCCGTTAACTTCTATGGTAACAGAAAACTCGAAACCAAAGTACTTTAGCACTTTAACTAGTGTGACATTATGTCGATTTTCCATACGACAAAACGTAACGCACATAAAAAATCGAGCAATTTAGTTTTTTACGGTAATGATGAACAATGTCCTTAAGTGCGGTTTTCACTGAAATCTGTTTCGCCCTTAAGCGTTAAGAGTTTGCCTAATAAGTCAAAAATAGTGAGAAAAGCCCTAATAAGTTAAAATTTCCAGATTTCCGTACAGTCACACTGAAATCTGTTTCAATGTCGGGACCTAAAGCGTTAAGAGTTCGCCGAATTAAGTTTGGGCATTTTTCCGGAAGAACTCGATCAAGTTACAGATACGACAAAGAAGCAGATTCCCTACTTGTAATTTTTCGTACCGATTATTTAAAATCGACGGCCAGATATGGCCCACGTAAATCCGGCGGCGACAGTACGGCAGATGATACTCCCCGCCGTCACAGTCGGGCGACGACCTAGAATTTCCGTACATGAACCTTTTCGTACACTAACCTTTTCGTACAGTTCCCTTTCGTACATTAATATTTCGTACATTAGTATTCCGTACATTAACCGCCGACGTTCTTTCCCACGAACGTTGACGGATTTCGTATCCTTCCAAAAATTAACTGCCACAGATCCCGTCATTATATTCCCGGTTTCTACCTCTCTCTCTTCTCATCCCCGCACTCCCTCACTCCCTCATTCACCATTCGCCACTCTCCCTTCCTATCTCTCTCTCTCTTTCTTTCTCTCTTTCTAGTGTTCTCCCGCTCTCCCTCTCTCTCTTACTCTCTCTCTCTACCTCACACACTCTCTCTCTCTCTCCCTCTTTCTCCTACGCTCTCTTTGTCCTTCATCTTTCTTTCTTCCCTCCCTCCCTCCCTCTCTCTCTATCTCTCTCCCTCTTCCCTATCCCATGTCCCTCAAAACTGTACTGGAAGTCGGTCTCCCTCCTTTTATCTTTTCCCTCCAGACATTTTTTGTCCTTTTGCTAATCGCACGTGTCATCCTCCCCAAAAAAACTCTCTCCTCTCCAAACCTCCGCCGAACCTCTCGCCGAACCTCCCATCTTGACCAAATCCGAACCTACCCCAAGTCTACCTCTTTCCTTCCCTCGTTTTCCTAACTTTCATTTTGGGGACCCCAGAATCTGTAAAACCCCCTTTTTTTTTTATTTCCCATTTTACACATATTTTAAATATCCCATTTTTTAGGAGATTCCCCGGCTTAGCCTGAATTGATCTCAGTTGACCAAAGTTGACTTCAGTTGACCCAAGTTGACTTCAGTTGACCCAAGTTGACTTCAGTTGACCCAAGTTGACTTCAGTTCAGTTAGCCTCAAAAGATTTTTGAACCGAAAATAGTTCGAACTCCGTCAATACCTATTACATTTCTATCGATTTCTATTTATTTTCCGCGAATTTCGGTCCATTTTTATGACATTTTGGGTCATTTTTTAACATTTCTCTCAGTTTCTTTCTTTTGATTCTAGCGTATTTTGATTTATTTCAGTTTGGTTTTCAGTTAATTTCAGTTACAAAATAGTTACAAAACAGTTACAAAATGGTGCTGGAAATGGCTCTTGCGACGGGCGTTCCGATGGTTTTCGCTTCCTTTCAAACATTTCTTACCTTCTCTATGATGGCGCAAGCGATCACTCTAACGGAGGAGCAAAAAAGAAGGAGAAATAATTTGCTAAAGGAAACTCAAAAGGAAACACCAAGAGAAGCTCCAACGAAAACGCTAACGGAAGAGTTGAAGGTGGAAACATGTGAAGCGTAGGCTTTTTGGGGATGAAATAATTAAGTTTGGGAAGAAAAGAGGTAGAGAAAGAAGATGGTTGGTGGAAAAGGAATGGTGGGGGAAAAATAGTGTGTTGGAATAAAATGGCTAGAAGGGAAGAAAAGTGGTTGGAGGAGAAAGGAATGGTTGGGAAGTAGAAATTTTAGTTATGGTTATATTTTACATTTGTAAAATTTTGAAAATCTAAGATTTGTGTTAGATTTGTGTTAGATTGGATGAAACCAAAGTGCGAAGAATATTATAAATTGTTACAATATGTGTAAATTATTACAGAAAATAATGTGGGCAAATTTATTTTCTGCACGGAAGAGTACAATACATTGTGAGGATTAATTTGAAGAAATTATAGAATAAGATGAGACGAAAAATTCAGATAGAAAATATGCTGATTGAAATATGTTAACGGGATTACATTATTATTTTAGGATGAAAACTGGAAAAAAACGTCATCGAAGAACGGGAAATCAGATCGAATCGAGGTTTTTATGTTGGATTAAAAATTGATGGATTTGAGTAATCCTTAAATGTATTAATTTTCCGAAATAAATAAACGGTGCATCAAAAATGAAATTTAAAATATAATTTTTTCGACTTCTTTTTCCATTGTTATTTTTTTCTTTTGTTCTTTTGGAGATGAGATATTTGAAAAATGAAGTGTTTATGTTTAAGTCATTTTCTGATTCCCCACATCTCTCCCTCACTCTTACCCCTCTATCCCCTTACCCACTCCTCTTTCTCCCCTTCCTCCCTCTCCCTCTCCCTTTCACCCTTTCCCGTTCACCTCTCCCTCCCTCCTCTCCTCTCCTCCCTCTACCCTGTCCCTCTCGTCTCCCCCTTTTCCTCTCCCTTTCCGCTTCCTGCCCCCACTCCCTTCCTTCCACTCTCTCACCCTTTCTTGTTCAACTCCGATTCCTTCTTCTTCCTTCGCCCTCTCACCTTGCCACGCTCAAGCTTTCTACCTATCATTTCCCTTCTCCCACTCCCCCTCTCCCCCTCTCTCCCTTCTTCTCCCTCTCTCCCCCCTGCCCCGTCCCTCTCCTGCTTGTTCCACTACCTCTCCTCACCCCAATCTTCCCCTGTCTGTCTCCTTTCGTTCTTCCCCTTTTAAATAGATGTGTGAAAGGGTCTTTTAAGGTTTTTAGGGCACTTTGCTACAGCCATTTTTGGATGTATATTCAGTTTTTCCTAAGAAAAAAAACAAAAAAATAAAAATAATAACTAGTGAACATATTATTATGTATATAATTTTTTTTGACAAGGGTATTGATTTTTAACTCGGATATACATTTCCATGACATTTCTCTCTCTCTTTCTCCAACTCCCTCCCTCCTTTCCGCATTCTCACTCTCCCCCCCTCTCTCTTAATACATTTTCCCTCCTATCTCCCTTCCTTTGTCACACGCTTCCTCTCTCCCTTTCACCGCCTCCCTCTCTGTCCCTATCCTTTCCTCTCTCTCTCTCTCTCTTCTACTCTCCCTCACCTTGTCGTCCTTTCCCTCTCTACCTCCCCGTCCTATCCTTCCTCCCCCCTTCTCTCCTCTTGTCCCTCTCCTTCTCCTGGACATCTCTGCACACTGTACCTTCGTTCCTCTTTCCTTTTCTCCCCTTCTCATCCTCTCCTCATCTCTCCTAATCTCTCTCTTTACCTCCCTCCCGCCTCCCTCTGTTTTTCATAACTCTCTCGCCTACCTTCATTTTCTTTCTCCCTCTCGGCCTTATCTCTTCATCACTTTTGCCCCCACCAGTCTCTTTTTTCTCCCTCTCCCTCTCCCTCTCCCGCTTGAAATTTTAATTTGTTGGAAGCAGATTTTAAGCTATTTTTATGCTAAAATTTTCTGTTTCATAAAAAAAATCAAAATTGTTTTTGAAATTTTGGATTCTAGTGTGAAATTTTGACCTATTGGATGAGAATTCCTCCCATAAAATGAATTATAAGGAATTGATAATTACACGAGTTTCAAACTTTCAATGGACCAAACTAACACGAACCGTCATGAGTCGCGACTGAGCCGATTCTAGCGATCCGATGCGATCCTATGCGATCCGATGCGATCCTATGAGATCCGATGCGATCCTATGCAATCCGATGCGATCTTATGCGATCCGATGCGATTCGGGATAGGGTTTGAAGCAGAGGTCGCAAAAGTCAAAAATTTACATAACCGAAACCGACCGTTTTTTTTTTCAAAATTTGAGTAACCGACGCCCGACCGGGTTATGTCACGCTCCAAAATTGTTAACCGTTAACCGACCGGCGTATAAGAAAATACAAGTTAACCGAAACTCGATTTCTCCCGACTAACCGTACCCGCCCGTAACCGAAAAGTACAAAATTACAACGCTCATTGTTATTAGCGTTAAGCATTTATTTCACCGCGAATTGTAATTATGATAAATAAATATTTAATGTTATCCATTTTAATTTAGATTTTTTCTTTTTTTCAAAAAAAAGGTTTACTCTAATTTATCAATAACTCTAATTTGGGTTTTTTCCCGTAATAGTTATCCGGTTTGGATATCTTTTAGGTGCACAAACAGAATCTGGCAAACGTACTATTTCCCGTCATTGTGACGTTTGCACTACGTGGTTTGTGAAAACGCATTCTGTCAAACGTACACTTTCACGTCATTGTGACGTTTGCACTAAGCGGTTTGTGAAAACGTAATTACATCATAACGGCATGTATTAAATCATTTTTTGTACTTTTTTCGTTAATACAGTACAATTTTGCACGGTCAGACACCGACCGTAAGCCACACTATTTAAAACAACACTACATTAGAGTTGTTAACGCTAATTCAAAAAGTACCTTAAATAATGTAGAGAAAAATTTCGATTTATTTACTCTTTTTAAGGTTTTTGGGTCAAAATTCGTGGTGTCAGAATTATCGTTAATAACGCTAATTATATTTCGCGGTGTGATGTTAATGGAAAATTATGATTAATAATACTATTTAATGCAAAGAGACGTGGTAGGTTATAGTCCACGTCTTTAAATAATGTTGTTAACTATATTTTGTGATTTTTGGCTATAAGTAGTAGTGACTTATTAACACTAATAACAATGAGTGGTGTAGTGGTACATCTCCCTTTGCAAAAAAACAACTCGTGTACCTCTTCTTTTTACTATTTTATCTTTTTGCAATCTCCCTTTACGAATATTTTTTTCCCTCGACATTCACCTCCCTCAAGAGATTTGTTCCTAATTTTGAGTGTAACTCTTAGATTAATGTTTAAACTCTTATATTAATGTTTATTCTCTTCGCAAATCTAAATGTTTTACTACAATTTTTGGACGGTTTATCTTTCGACTACAATACTATCTTGTGAATTATGCAAAAAAGGTAAAGTTTTAATTATGTATGTTTAAAAAAATATCTTAGTTTTTCACATAGAAAATTAATTAGCAGAAAACACACTGTGATGAGAAAAAAAAACAAAAGATATTTTGTAGTATCAAATATAGAAATAATCAAATCACAACCTTGTCCTATTTTCGACTCGATTATACAATTTCTCAACCTCAAACTTAAAAATTACACAAAATCTATTAATTTAAATGTGGTATAAAGACTGCGCTTTTGTAATTTGGTAAAAATAAGCATTCCGGTTTAAAAAAAAAAAGATAAACACTATAAAAATGTGAAATACAAAAAAATCAAACAAAAAAGTATATATAAATAATACCGAAAAGAATAACAATAATTAGAAAACAAAACAAAACAAAACCCTAAAAAACCCTCTAGAACTATCCGTGTCGGCCAATGCTGAACATGTGTGGGTGTTAATTGTTGAAGTGACGTTTGTTGACTTGTATTGATAAACCATGAAACATGTGTTACAAGCCACAAAACCTCCCCCCTCTACTATGTATTTTGTTGATGTTTTAGTTTAATAAACATGTTCAATTTTTTTCCAACAACTTGAAGTGGCCTTGCTTTCTTTTACAAGGTAACACCACGCAATTTCACCATTTTTTGATTTTTGAAGTTTGTTTCGGATTCTAGTTTTAAGAGAAGCGAGAATGCTTTTCTCCATTTTGGTGTATGACTAGGTTTTGTTTGAATTGTGGTCAAGTTTCTCTATCTTAAATAGCAACTCAATTTATCGATTTATTGTTTAAAACATGTGAATAAGCAAATAATTAGGATTTGTCGTGGGAAATTGACGTAATAATTTGATTTCCGCTGATTTATTAACTAATAATTACTACATGTCGCATGACATTGACATAATTATATGATATAGTTGTGGAAACACAGTATGAAACGCATAATTAGCACTTTGCAATAATATACGATGTATGAGTAAGCCCAATAATTACAATCTGTCACGTGATGTTAACATAATAATTTGACATATTTTTGGAAACACCTTATAAAGTGGAAAATTAACAATTTACAATAGAGTACGATTTGCGGCCCTTACTTCTAGGAAGATTCGCGAAATGAATACACCATTAATCGCTATTAGCGTCAATGACTCTAATTGCGGTACCCCGTTTTTTTACCCAAATTCTCAAATATAATAAATAAAAACCCTTGAAAAAAAAATTAGAGTAAATAATTTCCTTCAAAACCCCCATATTCCCAAATAGCGTCAATAACGCTATTTGTTTCATTACGCTATCTATTTCATTACGCTAATAGCGATTCACAGTGTAGTGTTAGTACTGTGTCAAATTTGTGACGCTAATCATGATGTCACGTACTTCCACGATAACAAAAGTACAAAGTACAATAATGTTGGATAGAATAGACAGTAGAAAAATTCCAATATTTTTCGTTTTTTGCTTAACCGACCGTAACCGTTTTTTTTTTTTCTGTGAATCAACCGCCCAAATCCGCTTGACCCGCCAAATTTGGTAATCGAATCCGTTCCGCAACCGGCGTGGGCCGTCGGTTAACGGTCGATCACGGTTTCGGTTGACCGTTTGCGACCTCTAGTTTGAGGTTGGGACGCCATTTCATGTGTACTACCCAAGGTCAAGGATTCATTAGGGTTTTTTTTTTAAAGGGTGTATTAGTGTATACAATACTGGTTTTAGTGAAAGGCGATATGGGGCAGGTAGTAGCATACTTTATTTAGTGTTGTTAATAAATAGTATTACATAGTATTCTTTCGCACCAACGCTACTGTAATATATATTTAACTGTAATAATGATGTCCTGAGTACCGTACTGTAGTGCTACGCATTTGTACCCCATTGCCTGCATAATAATTACATTTGTTCTTTAGTGCATTTGTACTTGAGTTCGGTAAAATATTTTAAATTTTGTGCTATGAAGTTTGGCACACTTGTACTCCTAATAGAATGGATAACTAACGCGTGTGAGCATTTTTGCGATCGTAAATAATAAAGTAAAATAATGAATCAGTAGCGTATAGCCTGGCATGTGTCGTCACCGTAAATTAGTGTGACTATTTCAAATAGGATGTACATTTTGTAACCGGCCAGTTTTTATCTTTACACCTTGTATCGCTATTAGTATTAATGTTTTTTTAGCCACTTAGGGTAGCGTTCCATCGGACAAAAAATGAGGTTGTTTACAAAAATCCGGACCTCTCCGTACTACCCCATACCTCTTATTTTGTTTTTATACGCAACAACATTACAAAGAATCTTACCAATATTCTCCAAATGTCTAGGAGGTAACAATGGCGGTTGGATGTTTTTTCGTGAAGTTTCTGTAAATGGTGATGTACCTCGACGAGGTACATCACTAATTACATAAAAATTTGAGCGACGACACGTTGGATAATGATCATACGTGTCACAACGGCAACCAACAGAAATCGAAAAAGTTCGCACATGATATATACATTCAAAAACCCAACCGAAATCACAAAAGTAATTTTGTAACGAACTTTCTTCGCGCTAATTTTGTTATCGACCATTCGTAACACTATTTGTGGCAGCACTCATTCGTCACGCGAAAAAGCTGAAACCCTAAAAAAATAAGTTGGCATCTGACAAGCTTTTGCAAAGAGTACAAAATTTGTGTGGTACCTTGGTCCGCACGTACATGGTATGGAAATGACGATTTCGAGTTGAAGTTGGTAGGTGTAAAAAATATTTGACGATTTTCAAAATACGACCTTATATTACGCGGACCCAATCATTCTTGAGCACGTGGATTACCGACTGCAGGATAGAACATCACTCAAAATGTAGCATCTTGTAATGTTGGCTGTACAATTACAGAAAAACATGATAGAACGCCACCCTTAAAATATCTTTTCTCCTTACACGTTTGTCAGACTATGGATCTGACGGTTGCGATTGAAATCGAAGACTCTCACCTTCACATTGGCGGTCTCCATGTCAAAATTGGACAAGTGTGTACGGAGAAATGATGTTTTAAGTGGCGAAAATATTATTAACAATAATAGCGATACATGGTGTAGTAATGATACTGTTTTTTTCGCCACTTTAAACGTTTATTCTTCGAGTACAGTCGTCCGATTATCCAACGGTTGCGATACGATTCTTACTTTCCATTTGGCGACCACGTGTCTAAAGTCAGACACGTGTGCACGGAGAAAGCAATGTTTTTAATTGGCGAAAAAAACATCTACCTTAGCGTAGTATACCGTGAATCGCTATTAGTGTTAATGTTTTTTTCTTCTCTTAAAACATCTTCTCTCCGTACACACATGTCCAATTGTGGATGTGACGGTTTCGATTGGAAGGTAGGATTCTCAACTTTTGATCGACGACATCGAATTGAAAATCGCACATGTGTGTACGGAGAAAAGATCTTTTAAGTGTAGAAAAAAATATTTACCCTTATAGCGATTCACGGTGTACCGTAGCGATGCCTAGTGTATCGTACACCAAAGGTCGCAAAAGTCCAAATTTTAGATAACCAAAATCGACCTTTTTTTTTTCAAAATCTGAGTACTTGACGCTCGACCGGGTTATGTCACGCTCCTTAATTGTTAACCGTTACCCGAAACGCGTTTACGAAAAAAAAAGTCAACCGAAACTCAATTTCTCGCGACTACCCGTACCCGTTTGTACCTGACGAAGTACAAAATTTTAAATGAAAAAAATGAATCATGATGTCACGTACTTCCACGATACCAAGAGTACAAAGTACAATAATGTTGGATTGTATAGAAAGTACAAAATTTTCATTTTTTTCGTTTTTTGCTTACCCGACCGTAACCGACATATTTGTTTTTCTGTGAATCAACCGCCCGAATCCGCCCGGTCCCCCAAATTTGGCAACCGAATCCGTTCCGGATCCGACGCGGACTGTCGGTTAACGGTCGGTCACGGTTTCGGTTGACCGTTTGCGACCTTTGTCGTGCGCTTCGTAAAACATTTTTCCACGATTTTGTACCGCCGCTGAAAGTTAAATTTTGTTTTTTTTGGGATATGTCATATGGTCTACCGGCCAATTGTCGTCTGTACAAATAGCGTGGCACTAAGGGACGCAATTTGCAGTCCGCCAATCAGCAGCGGCGATACGTTGAATTCCTATTCGTCCGACATTTATTATTAGCTGTCAGTGAATATTCGGTTTCGAAAACCGGCCCTACGTGTCAATTTCCGAACAAACCTTTCCGACAGTTTCGAATCTCAAAAAATTCCTTTATTTTGTTCCAGCCGTCCGAATCTACGTTGAAGAATTTAATCGGACGGTGGATATCTCTTTTCGGCAGTTTCGGGGAATCTATCAAAATTACAGTAGCAATCGGATAGCCGTACATTAATATACTTGTACCGTACGGTTAGATTATGGTACGCAATGATACTTTAGAGAGTTTGAAGGTAATGATGACAAGACAAAATACTACAGTACACACAGTTAATCGCTATTAGTGTTAAACTGTTAATGTGTTTTTCGCCACTTAAACCATCTTTTCCCCGTACACACTTGTCGGATTTTCAATTTGAGACCGCCAATCGGAAGCTGAGAATCTTACCTTTCTATCGCAACCGTCAGATCCAAATTCCAAAAAATGTGTACGGAGAAAAAATGTTTTAAGTGGCGAAAAAAACATTGACACTAATAGCGATTCACGGTGTACCGTATCCGAGTTTCTTGTACCCGTAAGCTTCAATTAAATTATATAATAGAAAAACCAAATTATTTTATTTAGTGTTTATATTTACCTATTTTTTGATAAAGGCAGATTTTGGTAGACGGAAATAATATATACAAATTCCGTAATTATGACGGACGAATCAAGAAAAATAAAATCTTAAAATAACCTATCGTAACATTTTGACATTCTCTACAAATTTTGTCTGTAGTCCACCCAATTACGGTTGACACGTGCGTCATTTGAAGTGATCTGAACCATTCATTTCGCATTTTTCTGTCCCAAGCAGCTTAGTTATAGACAAAAAATATTTATCTTTAGCGCTTGTCGTAAATCTCTTATGACACACACTTAACATTGGTGCGATGTGACATCTGTCACATTTTTAGAGACCCACGGAGGTTTTGCAAAATCGTCTATTATATGTCCGTACGATAATTGTACCTTATAAACAGATAAAATCTGAATTGACGACCGAGATCTATCACTGATTCCGGATCCGACGGTTTAAAAATCCATACTTCCTACAGTGAAATCCGTACATCAAGCCAGATCTTCCGTACCTCAAACGCCCTCGTACTTTTCCAGTGAAAGGTGACGGATCTTAAATTTTTTCTTTTAAAAGATGAATGCCACAAATTCCTTCCATAAATTCCCAATTTCGTCCCTTTCTTTCTCATTCTTCACTCTCTCTCTCTCGTTCACTCACTCTCACGACACAATTTTCTCACCATCTCTCCCTCTCTCCCCCTTTGCTTCCTTCCTCTCCCTTTCTCTTTTAGTGTCCTTCTCCTCCTGTTTTTGCCTCTCTCTCTCTCTCTCTCTCTCTCCTCTCTCTCTCTCTCTCTCTCTCTCTCTCTCTCTCCTCTCTCATCTCTCTCCTCTCTCTCTCTCTCTCCTCTCTCTCTCTTCCTCTCTCTCTCTCTCTCTCTCTCTCTCTCTCTCTCCTCTCCTCTCTCTCTCTCTCTCTCTCTCTCTCTCTCTCTCTCTCTCTCTCTCTCTCTCTCTCTCTCCTCTCTCTCTCTCTCTCTCTCCTCATCTCTCCTCTCTCTCTCTCTCTCTCATCTCCTCTCTCTCTCTCTCTCTCTCTCTCTCTCTCTCTCTCTCTCTCTCTCTCTCTCTCTCTCCTCTCTCTCTCTCTCTCTCTCCTCTCTCTCTCTCTCTCTCTCTCTCTCTCTCTCCTCTCTCTCTCTCTCTCTCTCCTCTCTCTCTCTCTCTCTCTCTCTCTCTCTCTCTCTCTCTCTCTCTCTCTCTCTCTCTCTCCTTCTCTCTCTCTCTTTCTCTCTCTTCCCCTCTCCCTCCTCTCTTCCCCTCTCACTCCTTTCCAAACCTCCGCCGAACCTCCCATCTTAACCAAAGCCGAACCTCTTCCAAATCTACCCCTTTTATACCCACATTTTCCCAACTTCCATTTTTGGGACCCCACAATTTCTAAACCCATAATTTATTTTTCAATTTTACCCATATCCTAAATTTCTCTAACTTTCAGTAAATTTGCTGGCTGTTGATCCCAACTGATTTCAGTTGAGCTTAGTTGACTTCAGTTGACTCCAGTTGACTTCAGTTTACTCCAGTTGACTTCAGTTGACTTCAGTTTAGTTAACCTCAGTTAGTCTTAGTTGGTTTTGGAGTTGCTCGATCTCCATTAATATCGGTCGATTTTTTTCAATTTTTTTATCAATTTCAGTTCATTCTGAAACATTTCGGTTATCGCTTACAAATTTCATTCATTTCGATTGATTTATTCCTTTTATTCCTGTGAATATTCGGATTTTTACGTTTGATTTCAGTTTAATTTCAGTTTAATTTCAGCTATATTTCGGATTTAAATCAGTTAAACCAAAAACCGGTACTCGAATCGAACCAAAAATAGTTCAAACTCCGTTAACACCTATTACATTTCTATCAATTTCTATTTATTTCCCTTAGAATCCCGGTTCAATTTCCTGACATTTCGGGTCATTGTTGAACATTTCTCTCACTTCCTTTCCATTGATTCCAGCGTATTTTGATTTATTTCATTTTGGTTTTCAGTTAATTTTGGTTACAAATCATTTACAAAACAGTTACAAAATGGTGCTAGATATGGCTCTTGCAACGGGCGTTCCGATGGTTTTCGCTTCCTTTCAAACATTTCTTACCTTCTCTATGATGGCGCAAGCGATCACTTTATCGGACGATCGAAAAAGATCGAAAAAAAAATCGACGCCATCGAAAGCGCCTAAAGAAACGCCGACGGAACCGTTAACAGACACTTTAACGGATACGCCGACGGAAGTGCAAACCGAAACAATAACGGAAACTATAACGGAAGCGCCAAGTAACAGAAGTGCCAAATAAAGAAAGCGGCAAATAACGAAAACACTAACGGAAACACTAACGGAAACACTAACGAAAGTGGTAAAGGGAGTGTTAACAAAACAGCTAAACGGAAAGCTAAAGAAACGCTGACGGGCGCCAAACGGAAACGCTAACTAGAGCGCTAACTGAAGCTCTAACGGAAACTCTAACGTAGCGCTAATGGAATCGTCAATTATCAGAGTCGCCGAAGACGGAAGAATGTGAAACGGCGTAGATTAATCAAAAATTTGATTGATTATGTTTAATTAATCGATTTCATATTTTAGTATTTTTTTTACTTGATTTGATTTTTTTGTTTTAGTTTTTGTTTTTCGGTTGGATTGTAACTATATATAGTGCATAGAATTGTAGAAAATTTTAATAGTTTGATAATTTTGTAGGCAAAATATTTTGGGTAGTTTCTTTTTTCTCTAAGGAACAATACATTGTTAGGATTAAAACATTAGTTTGAAGAAATTTATGAATAAGATTAGGCGAAAATTTCATATGAAAAAATGGTATTTGAGGAAAATATACAAAAATAAAATTGTAAGAAAAAAAATGTTGATCGAAAAATGTTGAATGAAAAGCATTATTTTTTTTAGAATTAGCACAAAAGTAAAAAAAGTTTTGAAAAAATACGATAGAATCGATTCTTATATGTTCAAATGGTTGAAAGATTGTTTTTTTTTTTTTTTAATGTACGCAAAACCCTATTATGTATTTGTTTTTTGAGTTGAATAAAAGTTCGGCAAAACTTTTGCTTTTCTCTTTTTTTTCCCTCAGAGATGGGAAAATGAAAAATAAAGTAAAATTTATAAAATGCAATAAAATTAAAGTCATTTTATGATAGCCGACTTCCCACTCTCTCACTCTCTTACCCTTCCTTCCCCCTTTCAAACTCTTTCTCCCTCCTCACTCCACCTCTCTCTTTCACCTCTCCCTCCCACCTCCCTGCCATTTCCCTCAACCTGTCCCTCTCCTCCTCTCCCTTTCCCGTCATTTTCCCTCTCTATCTCACCCTTTCTCTTTCACCTCTCTCTATTCCATTCTTCTTCCCTATCCCAGTTTACCTTTCCCTCGATCATTTCCCCTCTTCCCCCCCCCCCTACCCCTCCCCCTCCCTCTCCCTCTCTCCCCACCCGGCAAATCTTCTCCCTCTTTTTTTTCTTCCCATTCTACTTCTCCTCTTCCTATACCTCTCTCATTTGCTCCTTCCGCGTATTGAAATAGAAAAATAATAAATATGAGTTATATCCTTTTTAAACTATATTTAAACATTTCATAATATGTATATAAGTTATGCCCTTTTTTGAATATGTTTTAACATTTTAAGTGTTTTTCTCGTTGACCGAAAAATCTAATAAAAAATCAAAACATCCAAAAACGAAAAAAGAGAGGCAATGACTAATAATATAATCATATATTTTTTAAAAAATATCAGCTCGAAACAAATTTCCGTCAGAGCAATAACGCATTCCTTTCTTTCCCTCTCCCACTTCCTCCCTCTCCCTCGCCCTCCCTCGGTTTCTTCTTCTCTCCTTCTCCCTCTTTCTCTTGGTCCATCTTCCATCCCTTCTCCCTCCTCTCCCTCTCCCTGTCCTAGCCTTTGACTCTCCCTACCACCACATATTTATAAGGATTGATTCACACAAGGATAGAAGAAAGACAAGATATACTGCGGAAGCAAGAGATAGCAAGAAGAAGACACTCCAGCAAAAGACAAATATATTTCACCGGAATTTTTCCCCTTACAAAAGATTATCTTTTCCCCCAAACGACTAAGGGTGGACTTCCATTAGGCGTCCCAGTAATTGTACGGAAAATTTTACTGAAAGGCGTGCCTTCCATTAGGTCGCGTCTGTAAACCTGCGTGGCTCATTCTGGTTGGTAACACGTAGGTTAATATTCGATGCTTAAAATCTTGAAAGAATCTTCGAATGCAATGTCAGAACGCAATATCTGTACGAGCGGAGGTAATATCTGTACCAGCGGAGATAATATCTGTACCTGCGAAGGCAATTAATGACTCGTACAGAGGGCGTTAAATGTACTATCCAAAATTTCAAAACACAACGAAAAAAAGGCGGCGACAAACTTTGATGGTGGGAGCGTTACGGGATAATTTCGGCAGATTCGCAGCCACTCTGGTGGAAGGCACATGGCCCTTGCGACGTGTACACACATACGCGCGCGCTCATCGCGGATTCTTTTTACCTTTTCCACGCAGCCTATTTTTACACGTTCTGTATTCGAGAACTGTCCTCACGGTGCACGGTCCTAACAAACTGTAGGGTTAGTGACGTGGCTTCACGAGTAAAAAGTGCAATTGAATCCGATGGTCCTAGTTTACACCTACAACCTTGGACAATTTTATGTAATGTTGTTTTCGTTGAAAAATAAATTTATGTACGAACCTGTACAAAACGGTACGGCCGTCAGGAAAAATCCCCACTTTTTCGCTAATGGAAGTCCACCCTTAGTGTGGAAAAGGTTAGTTTTTTCGGTAAACAACCTCACTTTTTGCGTGATGGAGCCCCACCGTTAAGTTTTTTTTAATTCATCGTACAGTTCTACGTAATTTTTTGTCGCGTCGTATTTTCTATAGCGTACTATCATTCACGCGATTCGTCGATATTCACGCGATGCTTCGACATTCACATGAGGCAGAGGTCGCAAAAATCAAAATTTTAGATACTTGAAACCAACAATTTTTTTTTCTTCAAAATCTTAACACCCGATACCCGACCGGGTTATGTCACGCTCCTAAGTTGTTAACCGTTACCCGATACGCGTTTACGAAAATAAAAGTTAACCGAAACTCGATTTCTCGGGACTACCCGTACCCGCCCCTACCCGAATATGTACAAAATTAATAGTACATCTCCTTGATGCCTTCCACGATACCAACAGTAGAAAGTACAATAATGTTGGATAGTATGGACAGTACAAAACCTTCAATTTTTTTCGTGTTTTGCTTACCCAACCGTACCCGATTTTTTTTATTTTTTTGAGAATCACCCGCCCGAATCCGGCCGGCCCCCAAAATTTGGCACCCGAATCCGTTCTGGATCCGACGCGGGGTGTCGGATAACGGTCGGGTACGGTTTCGGGTAACCGTTGTGCGACCTCTAACATGAGGGGTTGATGGTTTTACGATGTGACGATATTCATGTGACGAATCGGTTTCAACTCGTCGATATTAAAGAGTTATGTCAGTATTCATGCGACGTGACGATATTCATTTGACGTGTCGCTATCGGAGAGATGCAGAGATATTCAAGCGATGCCTCGATATTCACGTGAGAATATGGTATTCATGCCAAAGGTCGCAAAAGTTATAATTTTAAAATTACCCGAATTCGATTTTTTTATTTTTCAAAATTTGATCACCCGAAATCCAGCCGGGTTATGTTACGCTTTTAAATTGTTACCCGGTACCCGATACACGTTTACGAAGAAAAGTTAACCGAAACTCGATTTCTCGCGATTGCTCGTACCCGCCCGTACCCGACTAAGTACAAAATTACACCGCTCATCGTACCCTCGTTTTCTTCTACGATACCAAGAGTACAGAGTACAATAATGTTGTATAGTACGGATACCGCAGTACACCGTGAATCGTTATTAGTGTTATTTACTCTATATCGGCGCCCCCGAATTTTGACCTCGAAACCTGAAATAGAATTAACATCACTGATTTTTCTTTGACGTTAATTAAGGTTCTTGGAAATTAGCGCTAACAATTATGATGTACGCATTTCTTGAATAGTGTGGTGTACGGAAGGTGTTTATTCGTACAACAATGTACTTCCATACAGAAAATCGTACGGAAAATGTAGTTAACTTATGTCGGTTGCATACAGAACTACGCTTAGGATAAACGGTTTTGTACTTGTACCTGTTTTAGTGTATAAGTATGAACGGCGTATTAATTATTAACGGGGAAACCCAAATTAGAATTATGGATTAATTATAGTAAAAGGACGCGACGTTGTACGGATATCCAGATTTTGTACTTCTACCTATTTTACTGTATATGTAATTACGGCAAATCCGGTGTACCTAAATCAACGTTATGGATCAATTAGAATTAAACTATTTTTTTGAAATGTTGCAAAACTAAAATTAGCATTAATAAAATAATTATTTACACTAATAATTTCTAAACGCTAATAAAGATTCACGGTGTACCGGTCAGTGCTGTACTGTACACCGCGAATCGTAATTAGAGTAAATTACTCTAATTCGGTTGCTCGAAATTTCGACTCTATGACATCAAATAGAGTAAATGATTCTAATTTTTTCATTATTCTAATTTAGGTAAGTTTAATTAGCGTAACAGAATTGTAATATAGGTTCGTTTTAAATAGTGTGCAATACAGACGACTTTCGACCGTGCAAAATTGTACCTTTTTAAGTAAAAAGGTACAAATAATGATTTAATACAATCGCGCTCGCACGTGAAATCGAACTAAACGAAAAATCAATCACATCGAAAAAAAGCCGTTCGCATAACTCTCGTCCGTCGACAGCATCGTCATCAGTGTGAACATTAGCTGACATTCAGCGCGACAAATAATACTAGCGTCATAATGACGTCAAAACTATACGGACTGACATATTTTGTACGTCCACGTAATTTAGTGTTTATAATTTCAGCGCGGATAATTATTGCCGACATAACCCAATATAGAGTATTTAAATAAATTAGAGTAAACTTCGACTGTGAAAAAGTTCTATCACATAAATTAGAGTTCATTACTCTAATTGTTTTTCTTGGCTTTTTTACTCTAATTTTTTCATTACTCTAATTACGATTCGCGGTGTAGTGGTACGTACCCACGAAACCTTCAATTTATTTTGTTTTTTGCTTACCCGGCCGTCCTGAATTTGTTTTTTTTTTCTGCATCACCCGTTCGCGTTCCGACGCGGCCGGTCTGGTACGGATCGGGTACGGATTCGCGTACCCGTTTGCGACCTCTGATTCATGCGACTCTCCAATATTGATGTGACCTGTCGATATTCACGAATCGATATTGAGGCAATTTTTTGATTGATCTGCGATACATTGATAATTATGCGATTTGCCGATATTGGTACGATGCGTCACAATTTTGTTGTCGCCGTACGCATTCTTTGGTTTTTTCTCTTCCACGTGTTGCTATTCGACGTACCATTTTTGTCGATATGGTCGCTCGCCTAATTTGTCGTTTTTTCTTCGGCTACAATTATTCGTACCTTTTTTGTTGCCTCGTATTTGCCTCCTCATCGTAATTCCAACGAATATTTTGTTGTTTCCGTTCGATTATTTGTCCATTTGTCGTCGAACGCTAATTTTTACTTTGTCGTTTTAGATTGTTTGACCGTACTTATTTCTGGCGCATTCGTTTTCATCTTTCTTCGAGCCCTTCTTCTGCCTCAACGTACAGTTTAATTTGTACCGTTGTTTTGTCGTTTGAGGCTGTACCGTTCAAATGATTATTTTGTCGTGATAGGTAATTGTACAACTCCTGCGTACTTTTTCTTGACGAACGCGCGTTTTATTTTTTATTTTTACTGTTTTGCACTACTTTGTCGACTCGTACACTGCAGTAACGGTCGTTTTCTTTTGTCGTTTGAGAGTTGCCGTACGCATTTGTGATTTTTTGTTTTCTCTCTTCCACCTGTCGCTGATCGATGTTCCATTCTTGTCGATCTAGTCGCGAACGCTACACGCCTACTTTGTCGTTTTGCCTGAGCGTACATTTACTCGTACCTTTTTTGTCACGTCGTATGTTCTTTCGCGTCTTTATCGGAACGTATCTTTTCTTTTGTCTATTCTGTTTTTTTCCGATTTCTTCTCGATCGTTAATTTTTACTTTGTCGTTTCATTGTGAACGTTCTCTTTTTTGGCTCTTTCGATTTTTCTTCCCACGTACCTGCTTTTTCTTCAGCGTACATTTCTACCGTACCGTTTACTCTGTCGATTTCACTCCTACCTGTATATGCTTGATTCGTCGTGCCTACTCTCGTACATTTGTACCGTACTTTTTTGGCGAATTCACTCTAACGTCTATTTGTTTAATTTGTCGTTTTTGACTTGTACGTACTTATCTGACGTTCCTTCTGTTTAGTTCGATTTGGTTGCGATTCGGCTTTGTCGATTTGTATTATTACGTCTATTTTTTCTATGTCGTTTTCGTTTTTCCTTAACATATCTCTGGCTCTTTTGTTTTTTTCTTTCCACGTTTTAACGTACTATATATTAATGTACCTAATGGTTTTGTAAACATGAGGTGAGGTGGCGGCTTGTACAACTTCGATAGGGAAACTACAGAAACTACAATACAGTACAGTAGTACGGAATTACAAAGGTATCGCGGGAGGCTGCTTTTGATTTTTTTACACAATCCATTCCGTACCAATGTAGGAGTTATCGACATATATAGTTATCGACCCGATAACGATATATCATCATTTCCTTTCGATATTATCCTTGTCGGTTTACCGCATTACGGATGGAACGATTATCGGCGAAACTCTCGAAAGACAACACTGGCGCCTTCACTCGTATGACGTCATCGCTCCTGCCGAACTGTTTCCTTGTGTCTGCAACGGAATACCGCGCTCTAAAATGCAGCAAACTGCGAACGACAATCTGCCGACAGTCCGTGACGCCACACCGTTCCTCTATATTGACAGACAGTTTTTGTATTTCGAACGCGTAACGCTTGGATCTGAACCCGTTCAGTTTCGGTTCGGTAGAGCGTTCTTCTGTACATTTCATTCTTCTAGGGTTTTACGTTTTGCGCGTTCGCCTTTTTTCAAGATTTTGAAATTTGTGAAAAAATTTAAGCTGGCGACGCCCTGGCTAGAGGGCTCCAGTGGCACGCAGTTGACTTTGTCCTGCCTTTTCGAATCTCTTGAGCGTCTTACACGTGGCACTTGATTTCCTGAGCGACTGACACGTGTCGTCCGTTATTGAGAGATTGACACGTGGCAAGCGGCCATGGATGCCGACGAAGTGAAGCCTGTCGCTGCGCCTGCTGAAAATGGAGGGGAAGAGAAAATCAGCAAGAGGTGCGGCTCTTTTTGTCGTTTTGTCCCTATTTCCACACTCTCCTTCCACTCTCCTGTTGTCCTCCACCTCCTCTCCTCTCTCTCCTCACACTTCTCTTCTGTATCTTCCCTCTCGTTTTCCTCTTCCTGTCCCTTCTCTCTTTCCATTTCCTTCCTTCTTCAGTCCTCGTCTTCCCTCCTTCCTTCGCAAAGGCTCCCTTCCTTTTTTTCTCTCCTCTCTTCTTCACCGTCCTCTTTTCTCCGTCTCCCATTCCCCCCCTTCTTCTCTCCCTCCTCTCCGCCTCCATCTCTCCCCTCCTCTCTCCCCCTTTTATCCCAATCGTTAGTCTTTAGAAATGTTATATTTTAAAAAGCAAAACTTCATTCCTAGAAACTTTTTATCTTTTTTTTTCTGCAGCCAGATGTTACTTTTTTTAATTTTTCTTTATGAAGTGAATGTAATTCAGGGTTTTTTTTTTTTTTGGATTTTTTTTTTTTTTCAAATTTTCGATATGTTATTGAATTAGAGTTTCCGGTTTGGCAATTATAATTTTTCCATTTACGATCAAAATCAGGGTTTTTGGTTTGGTAAAAGTTTTTGTTTTTCCGTACGCAATTAAAATCATGGTTTCGGGTTCAGAGAATTTAAAGTTTTCAATTTATCAATTAAATTTAGGGTTTTGGATTTCTATTTTTTTTCAGTGAGCAGAAAAGGAGAGCCAAGTTGGAACAGAAGGCTCGGGAGAAGGAGGAGAAAGACAAGCTAAAAGTGAGTCCCTCCCTCTCCCCCTCCCTCTCCCTCCACCTTTCGTTTTTCTTTTTTTTTTACTTTCTACTTTTTCTCTCTTTAGTTGAGAAATAAAAAAACATAAGAAGTTTCAGTCTCGTAGGATTGTCATTGATTTTGGTCCTTCGAGTTTTCCAGGTTCTTCAAATTTTCAGGAAAACATCTTGATTTTTTTTCCTTTGTTTTTTCTCTCTCATTCTGGGATCTTTTCAATGAAACCCCTGTTTTTTATTCGTTTTTGCATGGAATATTTGTTTAAAACAAGTAGAAATTGGAAACAAATTTTTTATTTTGTGATTATTTTATTTCAGATTGCATGAATTTAACATGATTTTTCTGGTTTCCAGGCACTGAAAGAGGCAGAATCGAAGCCGAAGGCAGAAAAGGCCAAAGGAATGGATGAAGAAGATGAAGAACTTGATCCAACTGTACGTTTGTTATTATTATGTTTACTATTATATATCTCTCTTTCTCCCCCTATCTTGCTTTCCCTTTCTTGCTCCCTCACTCTTTTCTCTCTCTCCCTATTTGCTCTCTTTTTTTTCTCTTCTCTCCCTCTCTCTGCCCTTAAGTACTCCTTTTCTCCCTCTCCGCCTCCATTAACTTTTGTTCTCCCTTTCCTCCTCTCATCACCCATTTGTCACCTTCTGGATTCCGCCATTCTTATTATTTTTTTTCCTTTACTGGCCTTTGCTTCATTTTCTTTTTCACTTTCATTTTCATTTCCTTTGTCGTTTCTGTTTTCCTTTTCTTCTGCTTTTCATTTTCATTTCGATTCTCATTTTGTTTTCCATTTTCGTTTTCCTTTTCGTTTTTGCATCTTTTTTTTTTTTGTTTTGCAGCAATACTTCAACAATCGGCTTCGGCAAGTGGAAAATGTGAAGAAATCCGGCGGAAATCCTTACCCCCATAAGTTCGAAACTTCAATTAGAATTCCGGAATATGTGGAAAAATATTCGGATATCGAAGCAGGACACCAGATAAAGGAAGAGATTTCTCTTGCCGGTACTTTTTCCCCTAAGTTGATTTGTGTTTATTTCCGGTTTTTGTCTTTTATTTTTCTCTGTTCTTTTTCCTTTTCCCTTTTTCCCCTGTTTTCCTCCCTTTTTCCCCTTTTTTTCCTTTTTTTTTCTATTCCTTAGTCGTGATTAAGTTAGTTGACAAGAATATACGAAAGAAATGTTACGACTAATCCACACTATTCTTTGTGACATCAACCCATAGCCCAAACCCCTTTAAAAATCCGAAAAAAGCCTAAAAAAGCCTAAAAACCCTCTAAAAAAAAAAAAAAAAAACGCAAATATTCGTCAACCAGAATCACTATGGAATATAAGCTTTTTTTACTCCCAAAAATGATAACCAAAAATAGTTTTCCTTGTTTTTTCTTTTTCTTTCCTTCTCTTTTCCATTTTTCCTTCCCTTTTCCTTTCCTTTCTTTTTCCTAACTTTCTTTTCTTTTTATCTCTTGTTTTTCTTTTCTTCTCTTTGTTTTCTTTTCTTTTCTTTTCTTTTCCTTTCCTACTTTCTTCTTATCTTTCTCTTTTACTCCCAGGGCGAGTGATGCGAAAAGCGGCCTCCGGTACAAAGTTGATATTCTACGACCTCCATGGAGAGGGCGCCAAAATCCAAGTTATGGCGGACGCCAGGTCTCACACCACACCCTAATTAGAGTGACCCCAATTAGAGTGGATATCCTGTTCCCTTATTTTCGTTTTAGTGTCGCCAAAATCAAAGTTATGGCTGACGCCAGGTGTCACACCACACCCTAATTAGAGGATCCCTAATTAGAGTGGATACCCCGCTCCCTGATTTTTTTTTAATGCTGTTTTATATTGAGAGAGTGCCAAAATCCAAATTATGGCGGACGCCAGGTGTCACGCCACACCCCAATTAGAGTGGATGTGGAAGTAAGCGTGCTGTGTTTTGAATGAGTGTGATCCACATTATTCATGGTTCGTTTCTTTTCGAATACTTTTTCTGTAATTAGTGTGGACTATGGGGACGATGATAATGACGATGACGATGATCAGTGTAGTTGGTGATTATTTCTTTGGAAGAAGAAGTTCTTTCTTTTGAAGAAGTTTTTTGGAGGGATGGAATATTACTCTCTCTTTCCCCCCCTCTCTCGCTCCCTCTCTCTCTCTCTCCCTCTTTCTCTTTCTTTCTCTTCTCCATAGTTTTTAGGGAGATGAAGTATTGTTATCGCTCTCCACACTTTTTTGAGAGGATAAAATGATAAACTCTATCGCTACCCTTTTTTTTTCGTTTTCATACCAATTCATGTGCCTTTGTAAACCAAAATAAGAAGAAGGGAAAAAAAAAACCTCGATATATGGACTGTCTAGACTAAATTTTTAGGACAAACTTAGGCTTGTGTGACGTGACGTGACAACTTTGACGACATATGCCAAAATTTAAGCGTCATTTTTGTCATTTGTTTTTTTGTTGTTTTGTTTTGTTTGTTTGTGTGGATAGAAACGCGGGATTGGAGGAAGCAGAATTTGTGAAATTGCATTCGGGTATAAAGAGGGGAGATATTGTGGGGATTGTTGGGCATCCCGGTAAGAAATTTGACATTTTTTTTTTTTTTTTTTTGTTTTGTGACTAATAACCTCGTTTTGGTTGGAAAAAACAAGTGTCTTTTTTCTTATTTTTTTTCCAAAAATTGGACACGGTCGACAGTTTTTTGGCTCATTATGGCGAGTCAATAAGTCAGTTTATGGAAGAGGCAAGGGGAAGAGATTGAGGTGTAACAGAGGAAGGGAGGGAGGGAGGGAGGGAGGGAAGAGAGGGAAGGAAGGGAAGGGAGAGAGGGGAGGGGAGGAGGGAGGGGGGAGAAGGGGAGAGGGAGGGAAATGGGAAGGGTGGAGAGGAATTCAGAAATTGGGGTTTCTTCCTTTCTAAACCTCGTTTATTTAGGTTGGGACACCATTTTCGGAAGTGTTAGAAAAAGGAAAAGAAAAGACTTGTATAATTTGAAACTAAGTTAATGTAATTTGGCGTCTAAAAATAATTGTGTTTTTCTTTTTTCATTTTCTTTGACAGGAAAAAGCAAGAAGGGAGAATTGAGTGTGTTTCCCACCAAGATTTCCGTACTCTCTCCTTGTCTCCATATGATGCCAAAGGACAAAAGGAGACCGGGGCTTGCTAAGGAAGAGGTAGAAAGGAATATTCTTAACGTTTTTTTGTTTGTCCCTTTTTCCTTCTTTTTTTTCACCTTCCTTTTCTTTTCTTACTTTTTGTTTTGGTTTTTCTTGCCCTCTTCTTTTTTTTCTATTTTTTGGGATTTTGGACGTGGTAGCACCTGTTTCCTTCCCTTTGAGTCTTTTTTTTGTCATTTTGGTATTCACCATCACTCTCTCCCTCTCTCTCTCTCTCTCTCTCTCTCTCTCTCTCTCTCTCTCTCTCTCTCTCTCTCAAATCTGTTTTTTTAAAGAAAGTGAGGTGATTTCTCCCTCTCTCTCTCTCTCCTCTCCTCTTTTTTCCTTTTTCTTTTTCCCCGGTTAGAGAGCATGTGTCTTTTCTTTTGTTCCTTTCACTCCCTCTCACAGAACAACTCCACTGTTCCCTCTTTTTCTTCCTTATCTTAAAAGGTGTACCTTACTCCTTTTTCAAGTAAAATCAAAATCCGTGGTTATATCAACTCGCCTTCAATCCATTCCTTATGTAGTACAGCTCTGTTTTCGGCAAGCCTCAGCTGAAATTTCATGTTGTTTTTTTTCCTCTCTCTCTCTCTCTCTCTCTCTCTCTCTCTCTCTCTCTCTCTCTCTCTCTCTCTCTCTCTCTCTCTCTCTC